>JBAFWW010000671.1:5046-18303 GCA_036873685.1 Agapornis canus | reverse complement strand
TGGCTTAGGGCAGGCGGGGTATTGGGCAGGGGGTGTGAGCAGTTGTTTTGTGTTTCACACATGTTTTTTGGTTGTTTGGTTTTTTTTTGGTTTTTTTTTTTTTTTGCTTTCCCTCTTTTGGTTTTATATTCTCTCCCCTTCTTGTTCCATTATCATTAGTATCAGTAGCAGTAGTAGTATTGTAACCTTTAGTTATTGGACTGTTCTTACCTCAACCCATAGGATTTACATTCTTTTGATTCTTCTTCCCATCCTGCATGGAGGGGAAAGAGGGTGTGTGACGGAATGGGTGCATGATTCTGAGTTACTGGCTGGGCTTAATTCACTAAAAAATGGGTAGCATGCTTTTATTTTCCTTTATTAAAAAAAAAATTGACTTTTTACTTTCATTAGAGATTCATCCATAAGATTTCAATGAAATTTATTGCTCTTGAAAATGACACAAAATTAGTATGTTTAAAAACAAATCAAGTGTATAAAATTACTGTTTATATGTATGAAGGAAAAATTCTTATCTGGTGGTTTAGGTTAGCATCTTTAATTTGTGCATGTCATTAATTAAGTCAATCACTCAGAAGTTACTGATAGCTAGATTTTTGCCAGCTTGGGTCCTATGTCTTTGATTATTTGGAGAAGACTATGAAATCTGCTAGTTGTCACTGTGAAGAACAGTGGTTGGCTTGTGTGCACTAATAAGCCTGAATGGTTCTGATCACCCTCATGAGCTCTGGATACATATTTAACACTACCATTCACCATTCACGAGTAGCAGGCACTGTTCTGAGCTCTGCCAGAATGGATTGGGGATATCTCATGGCTGTTCTCACCTTATGTGGACCTGACAAACTGAGTTATTTGCTCTTGCTGCTCCCTCTCATGGCTTGAATTTCAAAATCTTAATCACAGAATCACAGAATGACAGTTTGGGTTGAAAAGACCTTAAAGATCATCTAGTTCCAACCCCCAAAGCCTTATCCAACCTGGCCTTGAACACTTACAGGGATGGGACGTCTCATATAAATTACAAGGATAAATCATTCTTTAGGGTGAACTGACTGAATAGTAAGACTGAGATGACAGTGTCCAGTAAGAGAGAAGAAAAAAAGCTATGCAGTTGCTTTAATATCATGTTGTTATTACTATCTGCTTGCATTAAAAACTGGCTTTTCGCAGCTTTTGAGGGTGTGGAGCTATTGCTTTGAAACATCAGCTTTTCATAGCTTTAAAAAAACAGAGAATATTTTTCATGAACTCTGTCCTACATAGGCCCCTGTTTCACAGACTTTTCTATTTTGTATATAAATTATTTATGTGTAGCAATTTGTATGTACAGTACCAAAAGCAACAGAAGCCTGATCTGTAGGAGCAGAGTCATTGAGTGTTATGTCAGTCATGAAAATTCTGCTTTGGCCGAAGCCACACTAACACAAGGGATCTTGGGGATGGATCCTACTTTTGGAAGGAATTCTTCTTGGATATGTCTAAAATTGGCAGCAACTGTTTTTGATTTCTTAAAACATATCCGAGTCCCATATGGCTGTTTTTACCTCGTGTGTACATGCCAAACTGGACTCTGCTCCCAAGATGGAAAACCATATTTTTTCTTTCCCTTTCTCTCTTGGTAATGTCACACCTAATATCAACGAGAGCTGAAGAAAAGCAAGGGATTTTCTATAGTGCTCTGCCTACGTTTCTGTGTGGGTAGAACAGGTAAAGCATAAGCTGGCCTGGAATTTTGTACATTAATAGGAAAAGACAGCTGGAAAAATACTGTAAAAGGCAGCATTTCAAAAGTACAGTTTTAGCAACGACCATCACTCAGTATTTGCTCTCATTTGTGGTATGGAAGGAAAACAAATTTGATACAAGGAAACTCACATTAAGTTGTATGGTGAGGTCATAATATTTGAACTTGTGTCATGCCCCCTGAAGAGATACCACAATATTATTATAATCTTGTGAAACTATCACAATGAAATGCAACATTTTATGTAAAACATTTCAATTGTTTCTGGTTCCAAGGTGCATTTATGGTGGGAATCAATTTGAAATGTCAGTTTGCACTAATATATACTATATATACTGAGTCTGCCTAGATTTGTAATAAAAGAGACTACCTTCTTGCCTTACACTGTGTATGGGCTGACATGTCAAAGTAACTTCAGGCTCCACATTGCCTGCAAATAGAATATTTTTCTACAGATCTATTTTTTGTTGAAACTCAAGGAAAAGTTTATTTACACTGATCTTTCTGGGGTTTCTCTCTTCTACACCTAGCAAGTTAGAAGACCAATAGGCAAAGAAACTTTTTTCACAACCTCTGTGGTGGTCAGTTTGAAATTGGAACCTAACAGACCTTCTTTACAGGCACATGAATAAAGATTTTGTCACAAATATTAATTAAAAATGGTGTACAGTCACTTTTGAAGTAATTTCTATTTATAATATGGAAAGGTGCTTTAGGATATTTGGTGTTTTGAGTCTATATTTGAAAGTCACCTTTCTAAATGAAAAATGCTAATAAAGGTATAAATATAGTTCTGCTGAAAGCTAGAGCTTAAAAATGTCTTTTAAATTGGAATATGAAGGTATTTAGTAACCAATAATCATCATAGATTAGCCATTAGTATGATGGCAACAGGGTTGTATTGTCTCCTGTCCTTTGCTCACACTAACAAGAGAATTAAATTCAAGCTTTGCCTCATAATTTCAATTCAGACCCCCTTCTGGTCATCAATCCTTGGCCAGCTTTATCTACAATAACATAACTCTGAAGGTTTGAAGCTTGCATCTAAAAAACACACAGCAAATAGAGCTTTTTTTAAAACCATTGACTTTCAAAATAGCTGTCTCTTGCATACAATCTTGATAAGCAACTTTCCAATGAGGAATTTGCTAGGTGGATGTTTGATAGCAAGGTTGTGTTTTCTGAGGAAAATTATGGTCATCTTCAGTTTATATCAGAATGCTATCATATGAAACAAAATATGTAACTGAATACTGAAAGGTTATTCTTTAGGAAGAGTGCTGTACTCAAGAAGATTTCTGATGTGCTCCAAATATATCATTTAAGACTGATTCACTGGTGGGCTAAAAAAATAAACAGTTTTCTGTGGAAATTAGAAGCTACTGTTAGCTGATTTAATTTGCTGATGTAATTTCTTTTCATCATTCTGCTAAATTGTCTAAATTCCTTAGTTTAAAGTTATCTTCAGTGGACTGAATTCAGCTAGTAGGCAAAGTGATAAACATGACCTAATGCCAAGAAATGACCATTTATGATGATGCTGCAGTTGATCTGGAGTTTGTTAGTCCTAGAGAAGTCACAGTAAAGCTCTGGAATTGATAGTTGTCCCTACATTTGAAGAGAATTTGCACATGTATCAGTCAGTGTTGACTTCCTGAAAATTTTTGACTGCCAGTGAACTGATTTGAAGAGTGAGAAGTCAAATCATCATGCCTTCGTTCAACCACTCATTGCTCTTACAGACCACAAGAAGACCAAAGTTGTCAAATGAAGAATATTTGTCTTGTGATTTACAACTATACTGTATCCCTGTTTTCCTGTATGGAAATTTTCATAAGTGGTTTGGCAAACGCCTTTAAAATAACTGTGGTATTTGGCAGAAAAAAAGCTGAAGAACTTGGTCCTGCTGTTTCCATTTTAGTTCAACAGTGAGACTCCTCTCTGTGATATGAACCAAGTACAGAATTCATCGTCCAGAGACATAAGTTATTAGACAGAAGTTGAATAAAGAGGAGACATGTGGCTCAACCCACAGAAATTCATTAGACAATGGTTTTCTGAATGCCTGTTCCAAACAATTTGTCAAATCAACTGTTCATTACCATGCAGCCTGATACTGACTGCATATATATATAAATTTACACATCAGTAGCTGTAAAAGTGTTTATATTTATCGCACAATACTATTCATTAGAGATAGTGGAGTATGTGAATACACATGTTAGCAATTTATACCCACAGAAATCATTCAGTTGTTCACATGGCAGAGGTCTGTGTAGTACTAGGAGGAATCAAAATACACACACTTACTTTATCACTTTTTGAAAGGGCAGACAAAGGTCATAAGTGACAACTTCCTGAGTTTTATTTTCTTTTAACAGATGTTACCAGAAAACATACTCAAACTCAAGGCTTTCAAGCAAAAGGCTAATTTCTTCTTTATTGCTTAAGATTGCCTATAGGAGGTGAGGTTGCATTTTGTGGTTCAGATGCAATCACATACTGCCCATATGGGACTGACCTCTGAAACACCCAGGTTCAACTTCAGGGAGAATATTAATGGACTGATGTCTTCCCTGGCAGATAGTGATGGCACAAACTACCTGTTGTGTCCTGAGTATTTTTCCAGAAACCCATGCTAACAGACTGTTTCAGGAAGAAGGTGGGGCCACGAGTAAGATATAAGGCAGGGTAGACACAGGACCTAAAAACAACATGCAAGAACTCAGAATTGGTGGTGGCTTCTGCAACTAACCACCAACTCCCAGTCTCCTTTGAGGATTTCTCTGAGACAGTGTGACCCCGAATAGTGTGTTTCATACACAAAAGCTAGACTCATGCCTGGAAGCACAGCTCTGTTGTAGCAAATATGCAGAACAGTGGGAAAGTTCATCTTCAAAATCAATTAATCTCTTTCATGTGTCTTGGGTCCACTGACAATAATGAGTGCAACTTTAAGGGGTGCATGGAAAGCCTCGTGTTAATTTCAGAATAGTAAGATATAATGTTTGGTAGGTAGTGATCCTTAGTGAGCTATACTTTGTTTTTGCAAGCTTAATGGATTGATTTAGCTATGTAAAAATCATCTCTTCCCATATCCTACTGAGGCAATTTGAAAGCACAATGGGCTGAGAGAAAACTGGGCATTCTTTTAAGGAGGGAAGTGATGCAAAACCAATTTACACTTGCGAGTTCAGTGTTGCAAAAAGTTAAAGAGCAAAGTCCTTTACTCAAGGAAATAAAAAAACCCTTAGAGGTTACCCTGAGACACCATGGCAGAAGCACCATGGTATGAATCATCAGGGCATCATATTCAGGCAAACTGTCAACATCGGTAGAGGTCTTGCAGCCTTTCTTACTGAGAGGCTGAAGAAAGGAATTTTGTACCATTTCCCATTGTGCTGAACAAGAATTTGCCTGGAAGCCTTGCTTGACAGATTGGCCCCTATTCCCACTATGATTTGTGCTACTGTGAAACAAGAGTGCCTAATGCATGGGCCGTAATATAATGACAGGCTAGCTTCAGTTAGTTTGAAAAATGATACACAGATGAAAGCATGGGCTCTGCTCCACCTTTCATGCTTTTCATATTTGCATCTGGAATGTACACAGGCAGGACCCTAGACAGAACTGACAGACAATTAAAAGGCCACTCAATACAAGGAAGTATATCTGCATGACACATGACCTCTGCTAGCAGACAATATTGTAGGGCATAAAACGTCTTGCTATCAACCTGAAGTCTAAGAATTATATTAAGCCTTGCCAAGAGGTTAACTTCTTTGCAGCAGGAGCTTTGTTCTGACTGTGTATTTCTTATCAAAACCTTAGGTTTTTCCTTTCCTGAGGGAACTTAGTCTTTCAGATTTGGGTCAGGAGTTTTAATAAGTAACACAAAAGAGTAAACACTATAAAATTCTAGGGGGCAAGTAGGACACATTTCTCAGAATTTAGTTAAAGGAAATCCCATCTTATGTGAACTCTAAGAATGCAAGCATGGTGGATACAAATTGTCCTTTAAAAAGGCTGCTTAGAAAAGTAGTTAAATAAAAGATCTTTTTAGATTTGTATAGATCCTAATGGAAAAAACTGGCAATATGACTAAAGAGTGCTGTTTTGTCTGGGCATTTAACATGGAGAAATGGATCTTGTGAATGCTCTTACTTCCACCTGCTGATCTTGCTTTGTACATTCTAGTGGAAATCCTACAATATGTATCATTATCATCATATGTGTAAAATTTGAGATTTAAAAAAGTTATTGCTACATAAAGAAGATGTTTATTTTGACAAAATGAGAATCTCTGAAACAGTAAAATCATACAGTTCATTTCCACCAGATGTTGAGCATTCTCTTTTTTTTTGAGCTGGGTTATTTATTATAGAGGAATATAGACAGATGCTTTGTGGCACCTTATTGTTGGATTCCTAGTGTATTTATGTTGCATAAGGGGCATTGCAGAATAATGTTTGCTATGCTCCATGCCAAATGCATTTTGAAATATTTGCAGTATCATAGAACAGATGGAAATTAAAGTAGTGTTCATGCTAAAATCTGTTTCCTTTGATAGTCTGCTTCAAGGATTGTTTTGAGCAAACTTTCAAAACAAACTTTCTGGATATTTAAGATGTATAGATATGAATATAGAAAATGAAGTGCAAAATGTTTAAAAACATGGAAAATATTTTGTTTTTGACTTTACTTGAACTAAACTAAAAGATAAAGTGCTTGAAATGTTGTTAAATATTTGTTTTCTACCAAAGACTGTTTTTCACACTTGAGTGATTTTTTTCTTCTTGAATCTGTTGTCCAAGCAGAAAATGAGACACTTGAATAATTGGCATGCTTCCAATGTTTAGTGGCTTCCACAGTTCCCATTTTGGAAGCTGTAGGGCTACATCCAATTTATACGAGGATGAACTGTACAAAACTGTGAAGGGACAATCTTCCAGAGTTTCAGTTTATTTTGTTATTTTTTGTGGATTTTTTTTTTGTTCTTATTGTTTATTCATTTTAGGGTTTAATTTGAATCTCTGAAAAGCTTTGTTAAAAAAGCAAGTGAGAAAACAAAAATACCCAGAGAAATGGATTGATATTTTAATATTCAAATATGAAAGCATAACAATGTAAAAGAAATATTTGTTTTCCAAATGCAGCAGTTTTCAATTTGCAAAGACAGTTGAATAAACTAATGCTGAATAAGAATTGTTTCACACCTGTCAAAGATTTTTTGTAGTATTTGCCCTCCCTTCTTTTTGTGAGCATCTCAATTTGTATACTAGGTACAAGTGGGCAATGTAAGTTAAACCAGGAAAGCAAAAGAGAGAGAAAGAAAGACTTCAGTAAGAATAAGAACTATGTAATGTGAGCAGCTGCTAAGGGCAGGTTGGACAAGGAAATGTAAGCGAACAGTCTTGAATCCAAGATGAGTGGGTGCTAAATTATGTTTCTCTGCCATGGCACCTACAGGTTCATACCTTTCTATCTAGTAGGAATGAGCATACCATCTTCTATCACCTTTTATGAATTGATGCTTAAGGGACTTTGCCTCTAAGGTATCTGCAAAATATTTTAATTCAAAACTAAAATTGGATAAGTTTGTTTACAAGTCCTAGTTATTATTGATAGTTATTTCTTGTTAATCACCTTTCAGTAATAGTGTGACCTTTTGAGTACAAAATTATTTGGTGAGCCCTGGGGAAACTGCTTCCAGAGACTATCTTTAAAATAAATGTTAGCAAAGGAGCAGGGAGTACCTCAGAGCATTTCTGGTATTTTATTTTAAGCATTTGGGATTGGGCTTTAGAAATCAAATTTATTAATCTAACTGTGACAATTCATGTTTCCTTCTGTGTCTTCAATCTACCTTCATTTCAGATAATAACGGAAGATAGATTGCTGCTTTGGGAATGATAGGAAAAGGCAAAACTACTAATGCTATTTTTAAATTAGAAGGCTAGAAGGTGTAAAGCAGGAACAAGCTTTTATATGAACAACAAACTTGTTCTGAAACAGGGAGAAAATATAATGGGGAGGCCAGTTGGCCAGAAAAAGCAGAGAATGCTTGTACCAAAGAGCAGTTTCTCTGTGCACCTGGACCTCATGAAACTCACCTCTACATTGTGATGATATAATCAGCTAGACGTTAGAAACAAATAGCTATTATTTTTTAGTTCAATCTTCACACAAGGACACTTTCACCATTTTGACTATTACATCGTGTAAGTTACCAGGATGACATTTCTTCCCTAATTTGCATTAAAACCTTCATTGTGAATGACAGAAATGTTCCCTGTAGTAGTATTCAGTTAAGAGAAGCAACTCTATACAGCAAGCAACTCTTTAAGTAAAATTAGTGTAGAAGGTAATAAAAAAGAGAATTCATAGTAATGTTAGCTTCCTTGCCCTACCGAGGAATATCAGATGGTAGTTCATAGTACTGGCCTTTCCTTGGCCTAGAGTATTTCAAAATTTATCTAAAAGGAAATCTATGGGGGATCATTAAGTGAGGCGAGCAAAACTAAGGTAAACATTAAGGCACTTTAAAGCTTCTATGGGAATTTTACTTGGTGAAATTACTTACATACATCTACCTGAAAATTCCTGAGGGAATTTTGTCAACATTTCTTCCTCTTTTCCCCTTCAACTGAAATCAAGATCAATTCACAAAGCCTTCCACTACTTGACACAACAAACAAATGTGTTGACATGATTAGCAGTGTTTAGAACACCAGTTCTCAGAAGCAAGAGGGTCTACAGGCTGTAGCATTAGTCTGTTGAGCCATCAAGTCAGACCCTTTTCCTACCTTTCTGAGACAGGGAGACCCTTAAATTGAATAATTGTCATTTTCCAGCCTTCAGTGAGGCCAGAAATCACTAAAGATCTCATTTAAACTTTCTGTTCTAGTTCTCAAGCAAATTTACAGCAGAGGTCAGCCCTTTTGCAAGATTTCTGGAGGGAATTCTTCATCATAACAGATGGGGTTTTTGGTTTTTTTTCCTATTGTAGTTTAAACTATCTTCCATCAATTTTTCTTGTCATTTCACCTATCTTATTGCAGCCTTCACAGGATAAAAGAACAGTACCAGCCATGCTTTTTCTCTGAGTATTGTGCTCAGTATATTATGTAGTTAATATTGATTATAAATCACAGTGAACTCAATGAATGCTCTCCTACTCCTGTACCCCTCTATGACAGCCATCCTCATGCCTTTATTCAGCTCGGCAATAATACTATTTTTATATTTCTTCTCCAGAAAGATTGTGAGTTCAGCTTAGTTTTATTTTTACGGATATAACAAAATCAGAAATAATTCAGACAACCTATCTAAGCAGAAGATTATGAAAAGTTATTTTCTTCTCATTAAAATGAGATCAATAAATGCACATTAACCTAACTATCTTAACAATTGAGTTTAGCATTTTAATAAGATTTGACACAGGCAGTGGCGGTGGGTCATGTGCATTTTCAATCTCTTAGTTAAAGATTGAATTGCCTTAAATAATAAAAAAAAAAATAAATTTTTAAAAGTAAGTTATATATTGACTTAATGTAAAATAGATTTTAAGTCTTAAAGAATAAATTCTTAAGCTATTATGTGGAGAAAATAGAAACTAGAAAAAAAGTTAATAAAGCAAAGATAGTGATGATGAGAGAGAGCAATCAAACATATTAAAAGTTTATTTGTTTTAATAAGTTTTTTGCATAAGTCCAGACCTTAGAGAAGGGAACACCTGGCAGGTTTGGAGGCTGACAGTCAGTTTGAAAACAATGTGGCTGTAGTGAAGGCAGGCATATTGTCAGCCCTCTCCTTCTGCCAAGAACCTGAGTAAAAGTAGTTCTCAGCATGAAAGTATGGAGGATATTTGACATCCTTTTTTTAGAGTATTCGCAGAGGCTATCAGGCAAGGTGTGCAGCTCCACCCAGAATCAAACACATCATGGAGCACTAAACACTTCTCAGATGATAATCTAAACTTTACCTCATCACTGACCTGAGACAGAGCAGAATCAGATTCTAAGGAAAAATGATACAGACACATATAAAGACAAAATTATATTATCTGTGGCACAATCACAGCTTGTTAAATTTTTTAAGTGAAAGAAATTCAGAGTAGGCTCTTGAGTGTCAATGGATGTAATTTTAAAGTTGTTCAACCTTCATTTCTGCAGTGCAAAAAGACCTGAATTGCACCTTATGCTGCTAAAACTCTCCATTGCTTCTCCTGCATTTTTCTTCCCCAGTGCCACAAAATGTTTTCATTGTCCTAGCAAATCTTCCCTCTCATCCAGACATCGTGTTGGGTGGCCTAAGATATAAGACTACATATTTCATTATGAGACCAAGAGCATGAGGTAAGACTGATACAAAGCATGTGTGTGACAGAACAATGGGTAATGAGTTAAAACTTAAACAGGGGAAGTTTAGATTGGACATAAGGAGGAAGTTCTTTACTGTAAGGGTGTTGAGGTACTGGAATGTATTGCCCAAGGAAGTTGTGAATGCCCCATCCCTGGTGGTGTTCAAGACCAGGTTGGACAGAGCTTTGGGTGGCATGGTTTAGTGTGAAGTGTCCCTGCCCATGGCAGGAGGGTTGGAACTAGATGATCTTAAGGTCCTTTTCAACCCTAACTATTCTGTGATTCTATGATTCTACTGAAAACTTTTGAAGCAAATCTCTTTTTTGTCCACATTAATTTCATCTATTAATATATATATGTTTTAGTGTTATTTGTTATTCATTAAGAGAAAAAAGAATGTTTAAAAAATATTTTGGATACAAAATATTGAAAGTAGACTGTGCATTAGAACTTGCAGTTGTGAGGCAGGGTACCAATGGATTAGGCTTAGATGCATGTAGCTGTGAAAACTACACCTTGTCTTCTGCTTTCTGTAAGAAGAAAATATTTTGCAGACCATTTATAAAACCAGGAACTATTCTCAGGTACTGTTGACATACCAAAAATGACAAAAAGCCAAAAGTCTCTAGCATATGTAGCATCAGCCAATGGAAGCAGGTTTTAGCATTACATGAAGGATTTTATGACCGGCTTCAAAAAACCTCTGAATTGTTTTAACTATCTGATTCACACCCTTACTCCTAGAAATAAGGAGTTACTATCAGAGCTAGCAGTTATCTACAGTTTCAGCAGCACTGTAGAGCCACATCCTTTACCTCTATGCCCCAGTGACAAAACAGCAAAAAAACCCACATGACAAGTTGCTTATTTTCTTAGCATGTAGCCATCATGCTGCTAGGCTGTTCACCACATACCCCAGAGCATGTCAGCATTAAATACCCAAAGATGGCTAGCATGCTGAGAGGGTTTACAGCAGATCACTTTTAGAATATCAGGCTGCATTTGGCCTTAGTCAATAGCTTTTTCTATTTCCTTCATCAATTTCAAAATGCAATTGCTACTAAAAGTTTTTAGTCTCACTCTCTTTAGCACTTTCGTCCTGTGGTCTGCTCAGCTTCCACAGATCTCCTTCCAATTTCTCTCTTGCAAGCCAGGAAATGAATAAATCTGCGCTATCAGCAAAGAGAAAGGTTTTAATTCTTGCTGGGTGCTTGCTGCCTGTAAGACTGTTCAGAAGGTTTCCTGGATTTACGAATTGCATTCTGACTTATTTTTGTAGGCCAATTAAAATTAACAGTGAAATCTGAAGTGGAAGTTGCACCGTGAAGAACAGAGAAATTCAGTGACTGCCTACACTGCTAATGACAACATCTGTGGGAGAAGCAAAGAGATTAACACCTCAAAAAGAAACACACTCTGAATAAGAACAAGGAAGCCAAAATGCAACAGCAGAGGAAGCCACTCTTCCCCTGAAAGAAATGTCCCAGCAACCATCCATCCATAGGGTGGTCTAAAAGTTCAGAGGATGGTCAGATGCTTTAGACAATGTCCGCTACTGTTCTTGCTCTGGCAGCACTGTGTGGAGCAAAATATTGCCAAAAGCACAACGCTACACTTTCCAAGCTTCCTTTCTTTTTCCGTGCTGCCCAGATCACGTATTTCCAAAAGCATGTACTGTTCTTTGTTGCTGCCTACATGTGTGTAAGTCATTTGCTAACATCTGAACAAAGTATTAGCATCTAAAAATTCTTAACCACTTTAATTTAAATGGGCACTCGTGCCTTGATAGGCCTCATTCGTTTGATTGCTGTCCAAAGATACTACAATGAATGAAAACCAAACAAAACAAAGGTCCAAAACATTATATAGGCTAACTGTCCAGACTGACATTTGAGGGGTTTGTTACATTGTAAATGTATTTCTGAAAATGTATCACAAAGTTTAGGAAATCCTGGTGGGGGGCATGGAGACCATAGGGAAATTTCTCGCTTAGTTTTTAGTATGTAAAAATGAAGCACTGTACAAACCTCTAATTGGGCAAGGGTAGAAAAGTTAAAGAAATCTACTGGAAAATGTCATAGTTTCAGATGGGAAGAGGAAGCCTTGTGGAAGAGCTGCAAAAGTTCAGCTCTCCAACATGTCACATACACAGGACTGACAATGAGATCAACCCCTTTTTTTACAACCATTCTTCACAATACCAGAATGTTTGTTTTCATTATAGCTGCACTTTAAACAGTTAAGCTGGAGGAGGCTGGGAATCAGCACCGTGGGGTTTTTTTAAGCCAAAGAAAAAAGTTATAATACGATCTGTATTCCCAAATGATCATTTATTACAAAAATAAACTGAGAATAACTTTATATTAGCTTCTACTATAAATGTATTTTGTATATGCAATGCACACAAAGCTTTCTGTAATAAATTAACATTTCAAGTCTGCCTTAAATATCTGTAACTTGAAGCGGACAGGTTTCTGTGAACTATACGTGTTTTAATTGGCAGAAACTTTGCATTCAGTTGGCTGACAAATGACTACATATACATCCTATGTCATAATATTTTATTTATCATTCACAAGGGGAAAAGAAATAAATTAACCTGTTAGATGCCCAGGTGAAAGGAAAATACTAAGTTTATAAAATTTTTCACATTAAGCCATATTTTTATGTACTGATGGTGTTTGTGTACAGTAAACATTCTATTACATTTTTTGAGGGTAATATTTTTAGTTATTTTGAAGAATCACATACATTTCCATCTAACAATATCAATTTTCCTCTTTTGCTCTCTTGTCTTATCTAGCAAAATGGTAACAATTGCTATTTATTTTACAAACAGTTACTAATATGTAGAAAAAGCACCCTAACCAATCACTACCATGACTGACCATCACTAGCCAGCATGGAATTTGATTCCATATTAGCATATCAAACAAAACAACCATGGAAGTTTCACACAAATACCAGCCAACAAACTTCAGCAGAAGCAGATACATGCCTCCCTTTTTCTCCTCCGTAATCCTACACTCCTTCCTGACATAACAGAAAAACATGCCTTCTTCCTATCAAAAACCTCCCAAAACGAAACACATATAGAATCATAGAATGGTTTGGGTTGGAAAGGACCTTAAAGATCATCTAGTTCCA
>JBAFWW010000658.1:0-22768 GCA_036873685.1 Agapornis canus | reverse complement strand
AAGCAATGCTAATGTTACAAACCCACACTTAACATTACTTAAAACTAATTCTAAATGGTTTTACATTTTATTTTGTAATTCTGTGCCCCCCCTTGTTTCAGCAGAACACGGTAAGCTTCCAAACGGTGCAAGGCGCATTGCTCTCACTCTTCGCTTTCCCACCTAAAAGTCCATTTCTACAGTTATTCTGAGATGGTGGCCTCGGCCGGGCAGCAGGGAAGCAGAACATGAACGTTTGCGCTCTGCTCCCAGATCTGAAGAGCGAGGGGGGACAGTTTGTAGTTGTCCTGTGTGGGGAATGGTACGATTCCAAACGGTGCTAGCCACATTGCTCTCGCTCTTTGCTTTCCCACCTAAAAGTCCATTTTAAGAGGAATTCTGAGGTGGTGGCCGCGGCAGGGCAGCAGGGCAGCAAAGAACGAACTTTTGGCCTCTGCTACCAGATCTGAAGATAGAGGGGGAAAAGTCTGTGCTTGTCCTGTGCGGGGCACGGTAAGGTTCCAAAGGGTGCAAGCTGCATTGCTCTCACTCTTTGCTTTCGTACCGAAAACACCATTTCAACGGGAATTCTGAGCTGGTCTCCTCAGCCGCGGAGCACAGGAGTGGAGCACGAACGTTTGGTCTCTCCTCCCAGATCCGAGGAGCAAGGAGGGGAAACTTAGTGTTTGTCCTGTGCGGGGCAAGGTAAGTTTCCAAACGGAGCAAGCTGTATTGCTCTCGCTCCTGGTTTTCCCACCAAAAAGTCCACTTGAACAGTAATTCTGCGGTGGAGGCCTCAGCTGAGCACCAGAGCTGTGGAGCACGAACGTTTGGCCTCTACTGCCAGAGCAGAGGAGCGAGGGGGAAAAATCTGTTTTTGTTCTGTGCAGCGAACTGTAAGCTTTCAAAAGGTGCAAGTTGCATTGCTCTCACTCTTCACTTTCCCACCTAAAAGTCCATTTCAACGGGAATACTTTGACGGAGGCTTCAGCTGCACAGCAGAGCAGTGGAGCACGAACATCTGGGCTTTTCTCCTACAGCCGAAGAGCAAAGAGGGAAACTTTGTGTTTGTTTGGTGCAGCAAACGGTAAGCTTTGAAACGTGGCAAGCTGCATTGATCTTGCTCTTTGATTTCTACCTAAAAGTCCATTTAAAGGGATTTGTGTGGTGGAAGAGTCGACTGCGCAGCAGAGCAGTGGAGCACGAACGTTTGGCCTCTGCTTCTACAGCTGAAGAGCAAGGGGGAAAACTTTGTGTTTTTTCTGTGCAGCAAGCTGTAAGCTTTCAAACTGTTCATGCCACATTGTTCTCGCTCTTTGACTTCCCACCTAAAAGTCCATTTCAACGGTTATTCTGCGGTGGAGGCCGCGGCTGCGCAGCAGAGGAGTGGAGCATGAACGTCTGGCTCTGCTGCCAGAGCCAAAGAGCGAAGGGGAATACTTTGCGTTTGTTCTGTGCAGCAAACAATAAGCTTTCAAACAAAGCAAGCTGCATTGCTCTCGCTCTTTGCTTTCCCAGCTAAAAGGCCATTTAAACAGGAATTCTGCGGTTAAGGCCTCAGCTGCGCAGCAGAGCAGTGGAGCACGAACGTTTGGCCTCTGCTCCTACAGCCAAAGAGCGAGGGGGAAAACGTTGTGTTTGTTATGTGCAGCGAATGGTAAGCTTGCAAACGATGCAAGCTGCGTTGGTCTTGCTCTTCGCTTACCCACCTAAATAAGTATATTTAAACGGGAATACTGCGACAAAGGCCTTGGCGGCGCAGCAGAGCTGTGGAGCATGAACGTTTGGCCGCTGCTTCTACAGCTGAAGAGAAAGGGGGAAATCTTTGTGTTTGTTCTGTGCAGCGAATGGTAAGCTTTCAAATGGAGCAAGCCGCATTGCTCTCGCTCTTCTCTTTCCCACCTAAAAGTCCATTTGAATGGGATTTCTGCGGTGGAAGCTTCGGCTGCGCACCAGATCATTGGAGCACCAATGTTTGGCCTCTGCTGCCAGAACTGAAGAGCAAGGGGGAAAACTTTGTGTTTGTTCTGTGCAGCGAACTGTAAGCTTTCAAACGGTGCAAGCCGCATTGCTCTCGCTCTTCGCTTTCCCACCTAAAAGTCCATTATAACGGGAATTCTGTGGTGCAGGCCTCGGCTGCGCAGCTGAGCAGCGCAGCACAAACATTTGGCCACTGCTCCTATAGCAGTAGTGCCATGTGGGAAACTTCGTGCTTGTCCTGTGCAGCAGACTCCCAGAGATTTCTTTCTTCTTTTTCCCTTGCTTTTTGCTTTAGGTAGCCTGCCAAGAAGCCAAGGGCGGCCCAGCAATAGGCCTGAGAAACATCTCTCTGGATTTCCCAAGCTCTCGGGACGTGAAGCAATTCACACTTCACAATGTTTGCAAGTCTCACAGAAAGCTGTTTCTCTCATTACCCTGCAGAGCAGCACATCAGAGCCCTGTGCTGTGGAGGGCTAAAGCAGCCCCCAGCCATAGGTCACAAATCAAAGCTGCCACTCCATCTGTGAAAGTCACAAAGCCTCCAGTGATTTATTCTCTGGAGGTGCTACCAGCACCAAAGTGTTTCTGAATAACTGCGATGGCTTTAATGAGCTCCAGAACAGCAACAGCTGATGGATAAAGTAGCCCCTGTGTGCAGAGAGATTGCTGGCCACTGAGGCCATTCACCCCTTTGCTTTGCCAGGGCAGGAGGTAACATTCTTCCACCGGGTCAGAGGGGACTGGTGCCGCACTGGAGGCTCAGCAGTCACGCGAGATGCCTCAATGGGAGGTGGTGGGTCCCGGATTCAATCCCACTCCTGGCAGTTCATCCTTCCAAATAGCAGCCATGAAATGTCGGTGGTCAGAAGTTAAGTAGCACGTGGGGCTGCACTGATTGCCCAGCAGGCTTCTTGCAGGGGGGAGGGGGGGTATTTTTAGGGCTAAGCTATCACTGGTAGTTCCCTTTCAGGTCTTTCAATTGAACTTCTGATTTCTCGGTGCAAACGCACAGCCGATAGCAAAACTCAGCTTTAAACTTGTCTGCAATGATGCACCAGGTCCTTTTCAAGCTGGAAAAGCCACTTTATTTCAAGTAATAAAGGGAGAAATATTATAGAGGATGAAGCATTAATATTGTGTTATTCCAGCATCTCACATAGGAAAACGACTTCAGCACTACGTTCAACCTCTGCTTTAAGAGAGGAGCTCAGCACTGAAATGCCTACAGGGAAAGCAGGGAACCATCAGAATGAAAACCCCATTTGGTGGCACAGCATTCGCTCAGGAAGCACAGTGAAATGGCAAAAGATCTGAGAAGAGAATGGCCACAAATGGGTTGCTCCAAGTACAAGTTTCTATCAGGTTCAGTGTAATGAGTTTGCTTGGACAGAATGGGGATATCTGATAGTAGCCAGAATAAAAAGCTGTGCTTCATAGCATCATCACCCATTTGATAAGCCCTCCAAGGGGACAATGCTGAGCTGCAAGCATCCTGTGTAATGAAGGAAATTACCTTCTGTAGAAAGCAGTAAGAGCCTTCACTGCCGCAGCCGGTCTGGGAGAGAACAAAGGCGAAATGGAAGCAGAGGCTGCTTCGGGATGCGTTCAAAGCCGGTTCTCCTAAGAACTCAATGGGGACAAACGGTTCTTCCCTCACGTCCCTCGCAGGCAGCGCCGGTGCTGTGCTCCCGCCCCATCTAGCGGAACACAACAGCAGCACACGGTAAAAGAACACGGGGGTCACCGGCTGCGCTTCACTGCCCGAAATCCCTGCACCCCCCAACACCAAAACCCTGGGAATGGGGCTGCGGAAAGGAGCACACAGACACGGACCGGTTTGATTTTAGCGCATCGCAAGCGCTCAAACCCGGTTCTTTCACCAGAAGCCTTGATTCACTTCGGGTTCTCACCTTTTCTGGCAGAAGCAATGCTTTGAAAATGCTCATTGTAGTTTACTTCATGTCTGCTTGTCCTGGGTTCAGCAGTAGCTGTCCTTTTCCTCCTTCTTTGTAGCTGGTGCAGAAAACACTTCTATTATATACATCCCAAAGTCTAGGGGTGACCACACTGGGAACATAAGCCAGATCAGTTTCATGATCAATGATTCTATTGTATTACAAGTCATTACCATAAAGTACAATGAAGCAAGAACATTAGCCCAAGCCCCCCAGCTGATAAACATTAACACAGAAAATACCGGCTGTAAGGTACAACATTCTGAAACTGTGAGATCAAAAGCAACAACTTTGAGAGATAATAAATCAGCATTGTGACAAGTGACTATTAATCCAAACCAATAAATGCTTATCACAGATACGATTAGACACACTCTGGTCAGATCTCTCGTTATCTCAACCTTTCATGTCCCACATTGGATGCCAAAAAGAACTGCTGTGGTTTAAGACCAGCCTGTCACTCAGAAACCATGCAGCTGTTCTCTCACTCCCCTCCCCTTACCCTCTTTCTTCCCCCACTCTTGGATGGATGGAGAGGAGAATCAAAAGAATTAACTCCCAAGGGTTGAGATAAGAATAGTCCAGGAGCTAAGGTATAACAAACCCACTACTGCTGCCAGCTATTATAATAGTGATAAGGGAAATAACAAGGGAAGAGAATATAACCGCTCACCACCCGCTGACCAATACCCAGCCCTACCAAGCAGTGATCTATTCTTTCCAGGTAACTGCTCCCAGTTTATATAGTAGTCATGACATGCTGTGGTATGGAATACCTCTTTGGTTAGTTTCGGTCAGGTGTCCTGTGTCTGCTTCCTCCCAGCTTTGTATGAGACTCACAAAGTCCTTTATCAGAGTAAACATGACTTAGCAACAACTAAAACCATTGGTGCTATCAGTACTGTTCCCAGGCTGAAAGTGAAAAACACAGCACTGCACCAGCTACTAAGGAGAAAAAATGACTGCTGCTGCTGAACCCAGGACGAAAAGTGTGCAAGATACTACAAATACAGAAGGGTTTGGCCAACTGGGGAGGACTACCTACCTACTGGAAAGATATTTAGCAATATTCATTTCCTATGGCACGCATATGTAGACCTAAACAGGTCCATCATTGTTCCGGGTATCAACATACTTCCTCTTTCTTTGGAAATGGGTGGTTCAAAAAAAAGCTTAAATAACATGGCAAACTTTTGTTCCAGTCATAAAAGTAGCCACAACAGATATGAGTTAGTTTGACTGTATATGTGCCTGGATGTGCCCAATTAAACTGTAATGAATCACTAAAAATATAAATATAAATGCCTTTTTAGTTTATTTTTGCAAATCCAACATGACAATCAAAAAAACTCTGAACAGCAAGGAGAATGCCTGCCATTAGTTCACAATATGACATTCAGGGCAGGCACAACTTCTCTACATATAGTTTTATCCATCAAAAAATGTATAGAATAGTTCTTAGTCACAACTCACTGCAGTGTTTGTTCTTCCAAAGCACAACAGGTACAAATTTATGTAGTATATCTAATCACAGGATTAACAGTGGGCACCTAATCAACTACAGAAGAGGAGGATCAATGCAATGAGGTAAAATCCAGCTGTGTCCATTCAGGAATCATTTTGCATAAAAATTGCACAGATTTTACTTAAAGAGCCATTAACAGCACTACAGAGCTGAGATGGAAAGTGGCTCTGTTTCATTTCCAGGCATATCATGTTCAATCAACAGCATTAACTGGGAAAATAGCAAGTAGTAAGGAACAATCCAGGCACCTGGTACATGAATAGTTCATCAAAAAATCAATTCTTCTGTAACCACTGATTAATATAATCTAGTTTAACTTTTGCAATACTTTCAGCCACTCTAATAATCATAGAATCATCACAGAATCAAAGAGTTTGTGTTGGAAGAGACCTTAAAGATCATCAAGCAAAAATATATTAATTCTTGCTAGAGTGGAAAACTTTCTCTTTCTTTGAATGTCAGTTTTTTGTTACCTTGTGTTTTCGACCCTGGCTCCCCCCTGTCCCTTCGTTCCAAAAATTCACACAATTTGCAGTCCTGTGGTGCCAAAATCCATTATACCAAATATGCTTCACTAAGCCAAATTCAATGCTCAAAGGTAGAAGGTAAAAGTAAATATGCAGTCCCCTAGACAGAAAGAAACCAGTGAGGCATACAATAAATACATAATAAATCCCAAAGCTGTTTGACAAGCTAGAAGAAAGTAAGCTAATGTTGTGTAAAAGGTACGCATTTATTCCTGGATTAGCATCAGTCTTCTGGATCATGGTGCAAAGATTATGGAGAATAACTAGATGTAATTTGGGTAGGCATCTTGTGTTTCATGAGATTTCCAATAACAGAGCTTATATTGCTCCTTGCTCTTTGGCTGGTTACCAGTGGGCAGCTGGTGAATATAGATACAGTGGGCAACATGTAGGTAAAGCAATGAGATTTATTGAAATAGGGTACCACCATTTCTTTAAAAAAAAAAAAAAAAAAGAAATTCAGAGAAATTAAAGGAAATTAAAATTCTTAAATGTCTTTTGATTTCTCTGTTTGCATGGAAAAATACCTACTGGTAAAGCCCTTATTAAAAATGAATAAATAAATGTTTGACAGATTATGCTGATTTCTGTTGCCATTTCATTAGAAATCCTTTATTATTATTATTATTATTATTATTATTATTACTTTAAGATTAAGGAATTTTTTTTTCTATTTATGGGGGTTTATTGTTAATTTCTCACTTTAGGAAATCATAGCTGTTCTGGAATTGCCAGTGCCTACAGCTGAGGGCTTATTCCATTTTGAAATGTATTTTAGAGAGATCTTTGGTTTCAAACCAAACTGTACATATCAACATTTACCTAAATGTCATGTATTACCTACTAATACAATGAGAATCCTTCTTCAATCGATTTGGTAAGGATAACTTATTTTGACTGGAAAACATTCAAAACACTGCACATTTAGTATTTTATCAAGTGCATTAAAACCAAAAACTTTTCTTATTCATATTACACCCGTTATCGAGGAGGTGTCAGCCAAGACTACTGCTCCACACAGTAGTGCCAGAGAAATACAAACAAAAATGCAGAGTTATAACCTCCCAAAGTCTATGCTGTATGAACAGACTAAGCCACCAAATGAAGCAAAGCCAACATAGGTGAAAGCCTCTAAAGGACACCTGGTCTTTTGTTGCTCCCTGGAAGACAGGAACATTTCTCAGGAGACCTTTCCGCTCATAAAGATCGAAGAGTAAATGAGGCCACAATGAATAAGTACTCACTGCTGTTTTCCTTGTACGTCTAGTTGCATCTCCAAACAGGCTGCAGGTGAGGCTTCTGCACTTCCAGTTGCGTGAGAGAAATTTGCATCATTCTGCCAAGTCAATATCAAGATTTCAGGAAAAGCATGGCTGTCAAAGGTGATCATTAAAGCTCCCTTAAAATCTTTTTGTGTAAGTACAGGACCTAGTGGTCCAGTTGTGAATATATCTTCTTGTTACAGCTGACCTTTTTGTAAGTCTCTAGTGGGGCTTGTTTGCTCTGATACTTTTTTGAGTTATATAATGTCATCAATAGTTTATGGAAATAGCTCTTGTAGCTACATTGAATAAATACTTAGAATTTCTGCTAAACAAGCGGCTTGCACATGACAGTAAGTTTGCAAGAACAGATTATTTTTCCCAAAGTTATACAAGGTACAAGGGAAATCCACCTCCTTTCAGATTCAGTGGGGCTGAATTCTTACTATTCAGTTCTGCTACAGCTGCATTTATGAATATGAACTTGTCATGCAATCTTTTACCTGAGAATTATGCCCTCATCAACAAGAGCATTAGATTAAACAGCATCTGTCTATCTGGAAAGTGAGGCGGGATTAAAACTAGGTAGTGACACTGGCCATAGAAAAAACAAAACCGAAAACAATGTGGAAAAATTAACAAGTGAAGTATCATCGGGGTATTTATAGCCTACAAAGAACTTCAGTACTGGAGCTCTGTAAGATCTTTCTCCAACATCACTACTAGACTCAAAGCCACTAAGAGATTTCCTTTTTAAAAGATAAAAGTAAGGCTAAAAGTATAGGAAAGGCTTTATTTTGATTCACGTTTTTTCTTGTAAACATAACTGCAAATAAATAAGATAGTTGAAAACAGTCTTTAATGTATGAGAGTACAATGATGAATTTACAGCATGATGAATGATGATGATGATGATGACACAACTCCATGCTCAAGTGCAGAGGTGACAACATGACCACAATTATGAGGGCACTCCAAATGTATCTGTAACTTGAAAGGATTTTTAAGGTTGCACATTTTCCAAGGTAACCTGCCATCATTTGGAAGCTCATAAAATTGAATTTGTCTCCAAGAATTAATGTAAAGGCAAATATTCAATAGTACAGACAACCTTTATTTCTCCTTTCTCCTCCCAATTTACCCATGTTTTTTCACTTTAGCATTGTTATTGTTGTATATTAAAATTGGAGAACTTTTCAGACCAGATTCCCATTTTCATTAAAATGTGGCAGCAACAGCTGTTTGTCATTGAGCTGGAGTTCATTTGGTGAAAGAGAATCAGTGTGTTCTACACAGCAAGAACAAACTACATTTAAATATGACTCATTCCTATTATATTGACTTTGTCTGCTGCACTGTAAATACTGAGGCACTCAGGTTATGACTGACAACATAAAACACTGGGACTTTGTGACAACTGAGTATGGAAAGCATGACTCATGTCTCTGAGCATCTGTCTTGGACAAGGAATGCAGTGCCAAGGAACAGTTTATGAAGCCAGGATAGTAATGGACTATAATGAAGTCTTCACGATTTGGGATAAGGCAGCTTGGTGGGTTTTGCACAGCAAGATAAGAGAGCATTACACAGGAAGCCTTCACAGCATGGAAGACCTCTTCAGTGCAAGCACTAAATTGCCCTCAATTTGGTCATCCATTTCCAAATGAATCTCTTTGGTAAAAGAGTGCAGCTGGAGGGAGAGTGATCTGCAGCATCTGTGTGACCCAGAAAGTATGCTTCAGCAAACCTTCACTGACTTTCCATTATAATCCCACCTACACTGGAGAAGTTCACCCTAAGCCAGAGGCTCCTATTACAGTAATATGCTCAAGGAATAGACTTCATAAATTTATATTCAGTTGAAAAGAGGAAGCACATTGTTTGTGATATTCATGCAGAGCTTTCTCCAAGTGCCTAGAAAACCCCAGGGGTTTCACCCATGCCAGTGATCATACCTCAACACCCTAAAGAAGCAGAGTTGGTGCCAGCAGATCAGGATAAAGGTCTGCTCTTCCTGTAACTTAGGGACTGATAGAAGAATTAATTACCTCGGCAACAGGGTCAAAGTAAGGGGCTGGTTTCTTTAGCAGCATGGACTACTTCAATGGTACATAAGAAGCACTGAAAAAACTATGTTCCCTCTGTTAGCATCCAGATCTTGAAGATCCTTCCATCAAGCATTCCCAGACAAATTGTTCACAGCCCACAAGTTGTAAGGAAGGACTGTGGAAGGACGACCTTCTATATCACTTGCAATGTTACTTTATGCAGAAAGTCGGCATACAGATAAACAGCTGGGGAGATACTGTAGCTCCAAAATGCCACAGGTCAGTCTGCACTACTTTCTTTCTTTTAACAATATTTAGCACGTCTGAACAACTTTCAAGCATGAAGCTCCACTTGTATTTGAAGGGTGGCCAGCCATGCTCCCTCCTTCCTTTAGGAGGTGTGAACTTAAGATAGGACAGATGAAGTGACTGACAAAGAGTTGCATGGCAACATCAGTAGTTAAGATACAAACAGTAAAGGTTCCCTGCAAAATGACTAAACAAATAGTAAGCTAAAACTATGCAGTATGTGCACTTTTAATCTTCATATTCCATTTGAAGTAATTACATTCTGCGGGTGTATTAACCTAGTTTTTGAAGGAAGCTAGGGAGAAAATACACCCACAAAAGGATTAAAACCTCCCTGAGACTAATTCCTGGCTTTTCCTGCATGTTTGAAACCACATTTCTCTCTTATAGAAGGTCACTGCTCAACAATTACATTTTATTGTTTAATATATGATTTTGGTTTTATTTTCTAGTCAAAGCCATTGTTTTAAACCACTCACTTAAAAAGCCTCAGGTCTGGTTCATGTCATAAGTAGATACTGGAAAGTTACCTCTTAATGGCATCATTTGCTATTTATTTCTATTGCAATGACTTCTTTCCTTGACTATTTTCATTTTTGCAAGATGGGCACTCACTGCAAAGAATGCTACAAATGCAAACTAGACTGACTCTCCATTACTTTTAATTAAACATCCCACAAATCAGAGGCAGGGCCCTAGCTGCTGCACGTCGGCGGCTAAATCAGGGAGTCACGAACAATACCAAAGTTTCAAAGAAATCATAAATTTAAGCAAAATATGAAAATGCTCCAGGCAACAGAAGTCAGTAGCCTCCACAGGGGGAAACAAATGCTTTTATTTCTACTGCCTTCCCCATGGGCTTTGACACCACTGTTCCCATGTATTACTCCTCTGGAGAATGACTGAACTGTGAAAATAGTTGATTTACTTTGCCCAGCATTCTCCTGCCCCCTCTTTTTGAAAATGGCCTCAGAAACAAAACCTTTCAGCAAAAACCCGAAGGAAGAGGCAGGGAGGAGGTGGGTTTAAAATCTTTTGGGAGAGACACAGGTCCTGAAGTACTGATTTTCAATAGTTTTGTCCTTCTTACCAGGCTTTTTGTCATGAATATCAAAGAGAATGACTGTTCCTTTTGCTCCCGTGAATTGTAGCCTGGCCAAATTTCTGTCATCTTCTAAAAGCTGAAGAATGAGAAGGGAAAAATTAAGATAAAAATTTACCCCAGAACCTTAGGTCCTAAATTTGTGAATGGTGTTATATACAGCTACCTCTGACAGAGAGCTGCGAGAGTTAATACTGAGACTATCCCTAACATATTACAGCAGGGAGAACTACTTCAATTTGTGAAATACTTGTTAAATCAATCAGAAAAAAAGAAAGCCAGCGATATTCTCCCAAGGGCTGTTTCATGAAAGGAAAGTGTCCAAAACAAAACTAATTTTGAAATATTTCAATGTGCCTGCAATCCTTTCCCTTTTTGTTGTTTATTTTGGATTTTTGGGTTTGGGTTGGTTTGTTGGTTGGTTTTTGTTGGGTTGGGTTTTTTTTTTGGGGGGGGGGGGGACACAGGAACATTGTTGTTGGTTATTTCCTCTCCAGCTTTCCTTTCTATCAATTTCTTGGTTTGCATTAATTTAAACCTATTAAGGTGGACACAAAATCCATACCAAACACTAGAAGCACAATATAAGCTGGCTAAACAGGCCATTCTGCCCACAGCCCTTCCCCTGCTCTGGCTGTGGGAGGAAGGGTCAGGTATGCCTCTTAAAAGAATCAAAAAGCACTTTCCCACAAGCAGTGTGTTACAAAGATCTGAACATGCAAGTTAATTGTCATACAGTTTAATGAGGAAAACCCCTCCAATTCATCGAAGGTCTTTCTTCTTTACTAGACTACCCTTTACACACACAAACAGCCTAAAAGAGGGAAACTGCTGTTGTTCTACACTGACTTGCAGAAAGATAAAGGCTCTCTTTTGACCAAGACAAAACTTAAAATCTTAAATTTAAGTGTTTAAGCATTAAGAGAAAGCATTCAGACTTAAATGTAAGTTTTCTTAGTCACATTTTGGTTCCATGTGTGTATTTTTAAAGCCAGTTTGGATTAATATTAATTATAATCAAATTAAAAATTAACACCTTTCTTGTGAATGATTGATATTATTTTATAAAGCAAACATGTTTGTAACTTATAACCAGAAAAGTGAGAAGCAAACTACTTGTAGTTCCCTGCAGGCTGTATGGAGAGTTGTAACACTGCCCATGGCAGCTGACAGCATAAGCTGCAGATCTCCCTAAGTTCATTCTATGTCCCACAAGCTGTCAGTCTGTCAGGTTTGGGTTTCATAGCATAAACATTTTCCAAACCAATTCAAAATCTATGCAACTACCTGCAAGTTATAACCTCCCTGAAGCCAAGCAAGCACACCCCCAGTTTTTCCAAAGCCAAATGCTCAGAAAGGAAAGCCTACAGATCTCTGCTCCATCCCTGTAAAAGGGATTTTACTAGCAAAAAGTGAAGGCAGAATGGAGACTGCAAAAAACTCAACCACCTGCAACTTTTGCTTTTATCTGCTTTAAACTTCCACCATTTTCTTTCTATGTCAGTGATTCAGCTTTGCTTGTAAAGGCTCAGTTGCTTCCAAGATCAAATACAGAATGAACAAAACCATATCCGAATATTGGCATAGAAATTGATAGTAACTGCATGTCCATGTAGCTGCCAGCACTACAAGCTGCCTTGCATCAGTTCATCAAAAGGATGCTGCTGTACGGTCAGTAATAGTTTGGAAAGCTGTCCGGATACACACAAATACCTTGAATCTATCCCCATTGGTACAAATGGAGGTAGCTGGTATGAAACACTAAATTGATGAAAGCAATGAAGGACTGGACTTCAATCAAAGTGGAGTCATGATTTCACCACGGAAATAGCCTAGAACTGAGCTGGTGATGTTCTTCAAAGAACAATGTCCAGAGGATGCATTACTCCCCTAAATGAAGCACCAATTTGGAAACATACAGCCTGAAGAAGAGCAAAGCAATTCTAGAAACCCAGTTGAAACAACCTAAAATCTGTCCTGTGTATAGTGCCAATTTCTCCTTATATATTCCTGTTTTACACAAAGGCAAATAAGAGCAAAATCTGGCCCCGAAACCGCCAGCAGTTCTTTGAATACTAATTTAGACTTTTAAAATACGCAAGTATATATAAAAGCACAGCTCAGAACTTAAAACACAACCAGAACTAGCTTTTAAATGTCTGCACTCTTTTTTTTTCTAGACCTCCACCAGACAGGCCAACACTGGCATATGGCCAGTGCCCCATCACTAGAGGAATAAATCATTTTTAGCAGTGCTGGCACTGAGACTCACACTCAGCTGCACTCTTGCACAGCTTGCAGTGTGGAGCATGATATCCTTGATCCAGGAGCTGCTCAGACATTAGCAGAGTCTCCCTGGGATGCAGAAACTGGCTGCAGAAGTTTGGCGAATTGGGGTTTTGTCACATTGTAGGCTTTTTTTTGAGCTTTCATAGGATGACTAACATAGCCAGAATATTCAGTGGCATATTTTCAGAGTTGGAATTACCAAATGGAAAGGCCAAGGAATGGTAAGTTGAAGTGATGCAGACAGCACAATCAGCACATATGTCTGCCAGCTTCTCACTAATTGTGCTGTGTTGGTTTGGCAACACTGTCTGTTGCAGTAAGAGTAAGCCATAACAGCTGTATTCAGACATCAGACTAAAACACCACCAGAATTCCTACAGCTTGGCATAAACCATCAAATATTTCCTATTGTACTGTAATTTGTCTTAGAGCTGGAATAAGTAAATTTCTCTTAGAGCTGGAATAAGTAAATATGCCCTCTGAGCCCCAACTAGCACCTATGCTACATAGAAGCTTAGGAAGGATGTAAATAGTCCAACGAAATAAAGGAAAGCTACAAATGGTGTACAAATTTTGATGGGTGTAACTGATGGCATCTCCAACAGATTCAGAGTTGTCTGATAACTTATATATCATTTCTTCATTCCAGGTGCGGCACACAGAAGCCAACAGAGAACTTAGGATCACAGTATTTTCCCTAGCCAATATACATACAGTACCATTCACAGCAAAATGGGTTAAAGAAAAGTGTGATGGACAAGCCCCATTTTTCAAAGGCAACTGCTTCAAAGGAAAAATTTATTTTAAAGACTTCTATTATTTTTTTATTATATAAAGGTCTCATCCTTTACCCCTTTTTATCAACAGTTACTTTAATTAAGCTTTCCAAAAACTCATTTCAGGATTTTCATTTGACTCAGTTCTTTCACTGAACCAGTGCCAGCTCATACTTCTAAAAAAACTTCTGAGCACCTCTTCAAGACTGGTACACTAGGTCTAAACTGTGCAGCTGCCTTAAGATTGCTCAGCCTTAACACAAATAGTTAACAAAGTCCATTAGCTTATCACAGCAACTAAAACTTCCAGGAATTTTATTGTGCAGGATAGTAAACTGCGCAGCAATTAACCAGCAATTAATTACTTCAAATTATATTCCTTTGGTCTTTTGAGAATGGGATGACTACCTATTTTGAATTTTAAACAAAGAACAGTGCATTCAAGTAGCACAAGGCAGCTTCAGGAAACCCTTTCAAATAGATCCTGTGATGCCAGGCCCAGTTCCCCAGTACTGGTGTTATTTGGCCTGGGGCTGTTTCCTGTATTCATGGGAAAAATCAGTCTTACCAGTTTTATTGCAGTGATGCTCAGGAGCATCAGTGTCTGGTAGCAGTCATCATGTGTGGTGTGCTGTACAAATAAAACATAATGCCCCTGCATCACTGATTTTGCAAGTGAAATTACAGGATTTATGTTTGGAACCAGATTTTTATAGATGGAATTAACCTTTTACGCCTAATTTTGTATCAGTGGGTTTGAACGTGTTGTTATTATTTATGAATCAAAAAACATTGACTTTAATATTAAGATAAATTTTAGCAAATCATCTGAAAGCTCTGAAAAGCGTGCATGATACATGTAAAACAAATATGCCATTTATCTTATTATTACAACTCTTCTCTCCCTACTTATTTTGCATTTAATTTTCTTCAGTGAATCAAACAGGACCAGAATACTCAAACTCTGGGAGTAAACAAAAGTCCTTTCTATCATATAAAATACATACTTTTAGACAAACTTGTTCTCCCTAGAATAGTTCCTCCACAGGCAAATAAAACCATGTGAAAAGTCATATTATCAAATAATTCTCATAAATATGACAATCTCCTTTCTATTTTATTTTCTATCCATTTCTTTTTATCTTGAACTATTTATAATAACTTTAGACATAAACTGTAGCTTTTTAAAATGATGACTTAGATACTGATATTTTCTATTTAGATTCTGAATTTTATGTCCATTTTATTAACTCCAAGCATTTAAACTTCCATGCCCTCAGCTTGTATCCTTTTGTTAAATAATGTAAAAAAAAGGCAACAGGGAAGTGGGAAAGACAGTCTACTGCATGCACATACTCCCTTTCTGCACCAAGTTTTGTCTTCATAGCTTACTGTGATCAAAATAACATAACCACAACGGCATCTTGAAGATTGCAAAGTGACCTCATTATGCCAACAGATTTGCATTATCGTGTTAAAAAGACTTATAAAATACCTGCATTTACGTTGGAAATTAGAAAATTGCTGTTGAAAACTAGTGATCAAAAATGGGATCAAAGTAACTTTACCTATGCCAAACCAAGGTTAAATTATAAAACAGACACATTTACTCTGTTATTTATAATGCAGACATATATCCCAGGGGGTTTGTGCATAATATAAGGCATGCTTTAAAACTTGGCCACCAAATCACAATGTTTTGCTGCTTTTTTAGGGGTGGTGAGGAGGGTATAGGGAATAAAGACACATTTCGTCTTCATATGAGCTGTGAAATGGCTCTGTAATGGCTCTTCACTGAGAAAAAGGGTTAAAGCAACTCTGCTCTTTTAGGTCTACAGTGCATTTTCATTACAGCATGCTTGTTGATGCCCTTTGCTCCCTCTTAGTTTCCCAGTAATAACTTTCCTTTTACCTCATTACTTCAGAATATATGACCCATTCTGGTTTCCCAGCCAGGTATTCTTTTGGTAAGGGGTACCTGACTATTGCCAGAGTATTCTCAAGCTACTCTCCTGTTTGAATTCAAGGGAAGCTTTGAGCCATGGCTCAAAGACCAGGCTTATGAAGTTTTAAGACCTGGCTTATGAAATATTTATCAGCCAATGTAATCCCAATCATTATGCCTGTATTTGTCACATTTTCAGACCTGCCCAAAAAATTTATTTGAATTTTTCACTTTTTAAAATAAATAAATATATCAAAAGAGAGAGAGAGACAGCCAAATGCTCCATCCCTGGCAGTGTTCAAGGCCAGGTTGGACAGGGCCCTGAGCAACTTTGTCTAGTGGAAGGTGTCTCTGCCCATGGCAGGAGGGTGCAACTAGATGAGCTTTAAGGTCCCTTCCAACCCAAACCATTCTGTGATTCTGTGGAATATTCAGAGGTTTCACAACAGTCAGCTGCAGCTCTGCACTTTGAATTAAACTCAGTTTATGACTGATATCTGAACTTCTGGTGGTTGCTTTGGCCAGCTCTCCATCTCCTCTCCCTTCACTTCCCACCCCCCAGTATCCTGGGCATCCCATGTGTGCTTTGAGGAATCAATCAGTCACCATTACCTGTGCACATTTCATGTCTTTTTGAAGACCCACACTAGCAAATGTAGCACATCATAGATGGAAAAATAAGACTAAGTATCTCTATCCTTTCTTGTTTCTCCCTTGCAGTACATTCTGGCTGTGATGTAAAGCCCTGTGAAAGGAATGGGAGGATTTTCATTGACCTCTGGAGCCTCTGCAACCTCTAGCTCTGCCAGGCAAGAGGAGGGGAGCTGTAAATTCTCTCTTCAGGCTGAACTTGGCAGAACTAATCTCTTTTAATCTGCTCTCTTTACGGCATCTGTTTGGTCTGACAAAACTCCGATTTATTGACTGTCAGAAAAGACCACGAGGCCTATATCTTTCTTCAGTAGTTCACTTTCTTCAGCGGCATTAAGCAGCAAGGGAGTGGATTTAAAGGAACAATTTCACCCACTTAAGCCTGACAAAGTTGCACAGTGTTATGTCAACAGGTAGCATTATTCTAAAGCAATATAAAATTTACATGTACTTCACAGATTAGTGGCAAAGTTAGGACTCATTTAACTGATACTCATCCCTATAAGCAAATGAGAGCATGGCATGGAAGAGATCTGCTGGAAGGGCATCATTTTCATAACAAGGTTATCAGGCCTTTGTCTGTCAACATGCCCCACAGCAGACATGAGGGCAGCACTGCTCTACCTTTATCACTTCATTTTCCATAAAACTTATAAGAATTATCCCTATATGTCCTAGGTTTAGCACCCTCCCCTGTTTTCAGGGTGAAAAAAAGAGACATTATCTCAGGGCTTTGTGACAGTTCTACTGATTAGTCCCATGGCTCTATTGATTCACTCCCTAGTGCGATCTCTTGGGAAGAAGTTTATGCATTTTGTGAAGCAGCTAGATTTAGAGATTGGAAAGAGAAGAGGCTTGAAGACTCATAGGGTAAAAATAACTGCCTTTGATTCTGAAAAACCTATATCTTTTTTTACCCAATCTGGCAAGACTACATCAAACCAGTTAAGGAAAATATTATTAGCACTTAATTAGTACTTAAATGCCTTCAGTAAGATATTCATTGGCATAATATTTTGAGGGATACTAGTTAAATATAACTGCTTAAACACAAATAGAAAAATAACAACAGCTATCTTGACTTTACAGGTCAAAGCTAAGTTTCAACTAGACCAAGAAATTCACCCAAGGTCGCATAGATGGTCTGCAGCAGGAGCACAAACTGAGCACCAGCATTTTGTATACCTATTCAGTGCTTTAAACACCAGCTCGCCTCCTAATTTCCCTGAACCTATTCTATCACAGTCATCACAGGGTGGAAGTTGAAATGCAGTCACATGCCACGTTTACCACCTCACCCCAAAGGATTTAACAGAATTAATCTGCACAAAGTTATTCACATGCACACAAGCATTTGCAGAACTGATCCCTGAGTGAGAAATATTGTCTGGACCACTCTTTTCCACTACATGTATGCATTGCATCTGTAAATTGTAAACATAAGGTAACACTACAGCAAAGCCTCAGTGAAGCCTGGAGTTAAAAACGATCTGTTTTGGTCTGCTGGTTTGAAAATGGTTTTCTTGATGAAACTCGTGAGTCCACTGGAGACTGAGACACAGATGGATGAGCGGAACATATGATAAACCTGCTGCATGAGTTTGTATTTAATTGCCCATCATCTTTTTTGTCTCACCATAAAAAATTTCACACCCACCTTGCACTGTAAAGGTAACCTGAGTGTCATAAACCATTTGTCTCCTGTGCTTTCTCTGCTGCATTATCCGATCGGTCTTGTTAGAGTGCTGCTGAGACAAGACAAATTTGCTAAGCCTTTTTACAGCTGAAGTACGCTACATCTTTCAGTAAATGATCTCCATTCTCTAATGAGAAGAAACACCTTCCAGAGTCATTTGCATACTAATATCTTTATTTCTAAAACAATAACTCACAAAGCCCTTAAAATAGAGTGATTTCATTTGCATGAGCAAAGTGCAGAGGGCTTGCAAAGAAAACATACTTCCATAGCACTGTCACGGAGGGTAGGTACTCTGCGCTCAGCAGAAAGAGGGTCTGAAAGCTCCAAGACAGGAACATTAAATGGGTAGGGAGCCCACAAGAGAAGCATTCTTGTCCTCCCTCTGCCTTCACCTCTTCTATAGGGATCACATCTCCTGCCTTCTCCAGGAAACAGGGAGCAAGGCTGGTAGTAAAGCTGCAGGACAAGAAGGCTTGAAAACAGGTGCTGACACCACAGATACCATCAGTGCTTCTCAAATGTGTTTATCACTAGTACCTTTCTCTACTTTTTTTGTTATTGCTTGGGGACAAAATATTGCAGAAACAGGTCATTTCAGGGCAGTACAGTAGTCTTAGTCCAAGCAACAAGAAAGACAGAAGACTAACCACAGCACTTCTAATTCTGTTTTCAGAAAAATTTACCTTTTTGCTTGGATACCATGACACAGAAAGGCTGCTCTTCCCTGTAACAGCTCAAAGGCAAAGTGTGTCAGTCTGCATGGCTGTCGAGTTTCTTCCTGCCTTCCAGTATCTTTGCTCTTCTGAGCTGAGTCTGGTGGGCATCACCTGCTTAACAAAGAAAAAAGAAAATTAAGTCTTCCTTGCACTGAGATTCTTAGAAGGAAATTTAGACCTTTTCTCAGTCCTGGTGGTGTTGCCTAAGGGACCATCTGCAAGCAGCCAAAACATTTAGAGATGTTAAAGCTTCCCCAGAAAACAGCTTTTCTACTGCAATCACTGACACTTTAAGTAGAAATGAACAGTTTTCTAATGGGCAGTTAAAGGAATGAGCCCCAGTTCCCCTGGTGTGCTTTACAGTCCACGGCCCTGATTTACAGAACTTAAATCTTTGGCAAATAGATTTTCCCTGTTCCTTTCACCACACTAATTCCCTTACCCTTTCCATGGCTCCCCTTCCAAGCAGCAGAAGGCAGAGAAGCTGCCAACACACTACTCCTTGCTCTCAAAGAGCTTCTGGAAACAAGGTGGACTCACAAACACTTGATTTCAGAATCTGCTGGACATAAGCAGAAATGTCTCATAGAAGAGGAACAAACTCTTCAGTCACCCTGTGGACCATGCTAAGGCATTAGAAACAACACTGATAATTGAAGTGGGACGTGTATTTATTAATCTAAAAGAGTGACTGTTTTAAGCACTTGAGAAGTGATGAAATGAGTGAAAATAGTCCTTCAATGAAATAAGGTCTAGAACTGAAATAAACTCATTAGGAAACATTGCTTTCTTACAGGTTCCTATGACAGTGCATTACTGATGACCATTCTTCCCTATCGAGGTAAGAGGAGACATTCCACATTACATGTGTTTCCTTCTGACTGTATTAAAACAAATATTAAATGGAAGGTGTTTTTTCCCATATCTTTCAAAAGGCTGCCACCATATGGGGGATTTGTTTTAATACAAGGCACAGTTTTGGTTTTCACAAATAGATCTTCCTGTAGCATCAGCTCAGTCTCTAAAAGGAGACATCACTCCAGGTCAGCTCAAGGAATAATGACACAGAAATAACTCTGTACCATGAAGGATTTAGGGCTGTAATTACCCTCCTTTTTAAAAAGCTGTACTTATGCAGAACATGTATTTTACCCATTTGCATTATAAACAGTTCTGTGTATTCTGAACTGTATAATTTAAATTCTGCTGCATTGTAACTAAAATACCAGCTTTACTCCTACACATTTTAAAGGATTGTTGTCAGTTAGATACATTTTTTCATCTTGCCACCTGAATGCCTAAGCATCCATAATGCTTTCCATGGTAAAGATCTTTTCTTCCCACCCATCTTTTTAGTACTGATGTTGCAATTATCATGAAGGATTCTACAGGTATTCTTATGGAAGCCAGTAATCTGCATGGCAGTAGGAAAAGCAGCCCAGCCCCAGGCTCAAGGTGTTGCTACAAGAGAATATGCAGCTCAACAGCCATGGTGCTGGATGGGCTCTCCCATATTGGACCCCTATCGGGGTGCTGCCAGGTTCACAGACACGATCTGGTGTGCCACGCTCCTTCAGTAAGCATAAAACCTCCCATATCATTTACATCTTGAATGTGAGGACAGACCCTACTTACTTCAATTAAAACACTCAGCTTAAAGTTGCATATAGAAATAAGTGGGTTTCTGACTAGTGATGTAGAGCACTTATTTCCAAATGGCAGAAAGAGCCTGATGAAGGTAAGACAAAACCAGAGCAGAAATGCAAAACGGATCCTTCAGAAATGTGAAATCATCAAAATAACATTGCTCTGTGTTTTCATTGACTTCCTGACTTTAGCAGTAACCAGAATAATGAAAATACAAAGAGAAACACTGAGCAGTTACCATGCCACGGGTTTCTTTACTTGCCCTAAATTGGAACGCATATTTTGAACAGAATATTCCGTTAGACAAGCTCCTCTACAGAAGTTTTATTTCACTGAGTAACAGATGAGCAATTCGAATAAGGCTTGCGTATGCTCATGGGCCAAGTTCTGACCACTAGATAACTGTAACTAATTCAGTTTCTCAGAAGAAAAAGTAAAAACTCCTTCCCACTTGTTTTCTTTAAAAGGTGGATATACAAAGATTTGACTTCTAGATGTTAGCACATGTAAGTCAAATGGTCGATTTCAGCAAACTGCTCTCTTATTATCCCTATTCCATAGTATGGATTAAACATATATTACCAAAAAAAAAAAGTGTTAGACCTCTACAAGGAAATAGGAAACAAGACAGCAAATCATCACCTTTACACTGACAAAGCTGTAAGAAATGTCTAGAGTGACAGCACTGCCTAAATAAAACTGGGGGTTAAAGCCATCAATAGTCTACAAAGAAAGCTATTTCACAGGTGCATAAATATTTTTTTGCTGTTCCTACAAAGGCAAGTAGGGAGCATTCCTAAAGGTGTTTTACCACAAAGTTGTGCAAAGGAAATCAGCTGTAAACTAGAATGAGGTGGAATGTGCTACAAGGGAACATAAAAGCAAGATTATATTGCACAAGTAGCCATCTACTTGCTGCATGAGAAACACCCCACACACTATTAACCTACCCATGCAGCTCTTGCCAGCATCATAGGAAGTGTTTTTCAGAAGCCAGGAAGATGAAGGTACTAAGAATGAAGAAAATAATACAGTTTACAATGCAAATGTCATATGGCACCCACCTGAGTCATGTGGCTGTGGACACAAAGCAAAGTATATGTTCTCCAGCCAAACAGGGTGTCAAGGATGACCTGAATCTTTACTGTTGGCACTACATTTTCAGTCAGAAGACAAGCAGTGGGTGAGTAGTGAAAGCTCTTACTCTGCAGTCCTGTGGGAATAAGCATAAACCAAAGGCACAATTTTTTTCTGGATTTTTACTAGAATTAAACTGAAGAAAATAGGAGAAGGTGAAAAGAGGGAAGCATAAAGCCTTTCCTGAATCAGAATTTCTTCACAAGACTCAACACTATCATACACCTGAGCAGCTACGTTGATAATCCTGCAGCTGCATCAGATTACATCAGTTGAAGAACTAACCCCAAAACTGTACTTGAATTTGATAAAGGTATTCTTCATCTTAAAGTAGAACCTATCAAGCCAGTCTTATCAAGTTGACAAATGTTATCTAAAGACCAAGTTCCAATCTAACACCGAGTGTTTCTTTAGCAAAATACTGCAGAAACTGCACACAAAGGTTAAACAGAGTAAGACATTTCAAATAACACTATTCTTAAACTTCATTCTCCAGCAGACAAATTTTCAAGCAAGAAATAGAGGGAGATTATGTGCTTTGTGCAAAATATGAAAGCAATGTCTTGACCACTCTGCCAGTTCACCCTCTAATGCACATGTTCCCTTTTCCTAACATAAAGATGTAAATAGTCCAGCATGGACCTACTGAAGAATGTGCAGCTCTGTAGATTCCACCTTCCTTTTCAAATTCTGATTTACCCAGGCACTTACTTTACTCTTTGCACAGCTCAAAGATACCAGCTACTGCATCTGCAGGAATTTGGACAGCAGGAGGGGCAATACAGACATGACATGAAAGCAGAGCTCAGAAGAGGAAACATCTGCCCCAGGTTTACTGTGCCAGATCCTCAGTTGGATGTGCTCTGGAGGAGAGAGGTGGGCAGTGCATGAACAGGTTTGCTCCACACTGGGCAGTGATGATCTCCAGCTGAATCTGCAGCCTCCTGACTGTCAGGTGGTCCACCCTTTCTGGCTGAAGTCAAGAGGAGTCAATCAGCCTGCAATGGTTTCAGGATTGGGTGCTGTGGCTGGTACTGAACAGAATCTAAAGAGCTCATGTCCAGTAATACTGGAATTACACTGTATTTAGAGCAAGGCTGAGCACCAAGGTTCAACACACTCCCTGATCTCCAGCAGAAACTAACTTTTCACTTCCAAATGGGACTGCCGACTGCAGTGTGCGCTTGCAGCCCAGAAAGCAACCGTATCCTGGGCTGCATC
>JBAFWW010000651.1:0-19918 GCA_036873685.1 Agapornis canus | reverse complement strand
CTCCTGTTACTGAACCACTTCCGAATCTCCTTGGTGGAGAGCCCCGTGAGCTTCGCCAGCCGCTCCACTTCAGCCGGGCCCGGGAACTGGTTCCGGCAGAAGCTGCCCTTCAGGGCCGAGAGCTGCTCGTGGGACTTCTTGTTCTTGAACACGTTTGGGTCCAGGAAGCTCTGCGAGGAGATGGCCGGGCAGGCGGTGAGCAGCGATGGCGCGCTGTTGACCACCTTCACCCCCGAGGCGCTGCTGGAGCTCACGGTGCTGTGCTGTGCCGCCGGCTGCGGCTTGGGCACGGAACTCACCGCCAAGGTGAAGGAGGAGCTGGTGCCCTTCAAGCCATTTGCCATGATGGGCTGTGTGACCAGCAGGCCCCCCGTCCCCTCCGGCTGCCCCACCACATGGCCCGGTAGAGTCGCCTGAATGAGATGGGGGACGCTGCCGGGGTTCGCAACCAGCGGCGTGTTCAGGACGGTGATGGTGGGCTGCGGCACGGACTGGATAACGGTGTTGAACATCTTCTTCCTGGCATCTTCGATCTCCTCCGGGGACCAGCTGATGCCCTGCTTCAAGCGCTGGGCAGTGAACCAGATCTTCAGCTGCTCTTCCGGGTACTTGGTGACCACGGTCAGGTAGCAGAGCTCGGCTTTGGTGGGGTAGGGGAACTTGTGGAAAGAGTTTTTCAGGAAGCTGTTGGAGTCCATGGCGGCATTGTATGTTGGAATGCTGCTCAGGGGAATCATCACCTTGGGAAGGGATTTGGATGTAGGTAGCTGCTGATGCAACGGGGGCTGCTGCTGCTGCAGGGACACAAGTTGTGCAACACCTGCCTGCAGAACAGGCACGTTTCCTATGATGGAGCCATTCACTACATGAGATGATTTTGTTGAGCTAACAGTGGGCTGGCTGACCGGCACAGACCCGTTGGGGAATGAATGCTCCCCGTCTTTCACCTCTGCCTCGCTGCCCAACTGACTCGACACATTCTCCTTCAAGGTGTGGATTTTTTTGGCCTCAGCTTTGCCTTTCATTATTTTCATGATGGGGGTTTTGGTAATGATGATTTCTGCCTGGCCATCCACCCCTTCCTCAGGGACCTCTCCCGGAACCTCGTGGCTGCTGGTGGCCTCACCGAGACTTTGCTCCACGGTTGTCCTGTTGTCCTGCTTAGCCACCCTCCAGACAAAGCTCGTTTCGCCAGCATGAGACTCCACGTTGTGGTGCGAGAGCCCCTCATGGCTGTTTGCAAGGAAGCTGCACGCGACGCAGGCGAACGCAGGCTCTTTGCTGAAGTCTGAGTGCTCAGAGTCCAAGTGCCCAAAGAAGTGCTGAGCGTCTTGAGATCCAAAGTCACAAGACTTGCAGATGTAAGTGTCACTATCAGCAATGCCTCGGTGCCCGTTAGACAGAGCTCCGTTATTAGTGCTGCTGGCACCAGCATCCCCAGCTGCTGGCCCTTCCGCGGGAGCATCCTGTTGCGTTCCTTCCCGATCATCTTCTACAGCATCCAGTTCAGTCTCCTGAAGCACCAGTGTTTTCACTGGTATCATGCAGGGAGTTGTGGATTTTCTTTTGCTAGCCATCACTACAGTCGATCCAGATGATCAGTTTCCTTTCATGCACATGAAATTCAGACTGAAAAAGTGCTACTGCAAGTGCTCTGTGGTCTAGATTTCAGCAAACTCATGATGTCCCAAGGAGCTGATGCCAGATGTTGACAAACGTTCATATTTGCCACTGAACCTGAGGACAAGGAGAGGAAGGAGGGGTTAGTTCCTTGCCATTAGACAAAGCACAACTGTCCTGGTATTCAATTGTTTCACTCCATAAATCATTGTCAGCCTCTTCGTAAATCATTGTCAGCCTCTTCGGACTGGAAAATTTAACTTGACCTTGGGTTTACTGTATTTTCACACATCCAACCTGTGAGTTGGCTCTTTAGAAACCAACACATAAACACGTCTCTTCTACAGCCTGCACCAAATTCCCCCGTGAGGAGGAAACCCACCACAATCTCCCCACACCCTGCTCAGCCCAGACCCATTCCTGGTGTTCCCTGGGGCACAGCAGTGCCAGGCAGGGCCACCTTGGAAATGCCACCAGGAAAACCTGGTGAAAACTCAACACATTCCCTCAGTTTCTTCACAATTGTCCTTTTCCAACCATCCCATCTGGAAGCTTCTCCCCAGCTCAAAGCACCGTGCCCACACCAAGGGCCTCTGCCTGCAGAGACACCGGGAGCCACGCTGCAGGGAGCCAGGGCCATCTACTTCTGCCCTCCCCACTCAGCAAGGCCTGCAGAGCATTTGGGAGCTCCCTTGCCCATCCCCTGCCCACTTCACCACTGGTTTAAGAGCAGCTGCTGAGTCTTCACCTGGAGCTGCAAGAGGAACGGCCCCAGCACTCCAGGGCAGCATCACACACATGTTCCAGCCTTCCCCTCCCACCACCTCTGCAGCTCTTGGCATTCACACAGCTCAGTGCACTGGGGGTACCTCCTAAGCAAGTGCCATGTCTCTGTGACACAAGCCCATTCTGAGGGGCTGGGGATGCCCAGAGACCTCACATTAGAAAAACAAGGAGGCAGAAAGGAATAATTCTTTTCCTTTTTCTTCTTGAAGCTAACACAGTTCCCAAACTGCTCCAGCCTTCGGAAGGCCAGGCCTGGCTGGGGCATTAGCCACAGCTTTAGCTGTAGCCTGATGCAGCTTGACCATGTGCACAGAGTGCTCCGTGCCCCAGCTCACAACACAGGGGCAGTGAAGCTGAAGTCACTGCTCTGGTGACAGGGCAGGCAGCAACATCTCTGCCTTAACCCCTCTGTCAATGCCAACCTCCTGTGCCCCAACTCTGCTCTTCTCTCTTTTAAACACAGGGTAGAATGGTATTTTCCCAGGTTGCAGTGTCACTTGGAAGCATACAGACCCAGTGATTCATATTACAGAGCCTCTGTGCCAGACTTTCCTGGGATTTACAGTAAGAGCAATGGAGCTTCATAAAAGCACTCATAAAAACTTGAACTTACAAAAAGCCCCAAGGCCAACTCCCCTCCTCCCAGCTGACTCAGAGGTAACTCCTATCAGTTACAGCACTTGTGCACCAGCAGCTTTCTCATCTCAGATATCCTGAGCTGATCTCATGCTCCCAGAAATGTAGATGGGGCAAATGACTTGGTGCTTATGCAATACCCCCTCTGCTTATCTGCGCCCATAGCTTTAAGAGCAGAGGAATGTAAGGTCCTGATGCAAAAACATCACGTGCAGGAAGTACAATTGGACCTCCCTAATTTCATTCGAATTTGGGTTTTAATTGTTCTGGAAGCTGACATCACTTTTTCCAGTGGGCAGAGCCTGGATGGGCAACTCCGGCCTCAGCAACTCCCAGGCACCATTTAAAAGACTGATGGGAAAACGTGCCCTTCCCGTTAATCCCAGAGCTGTGAATAGTGTTAGTCATCCCTGAACTTGGCACCAGAGCAGCCTGTTTGCTACGCTGCAGCGTCAGGAAAGGCGACAAAGGACAACTTTGATAACAAATGGGAAGTTAAAAAGGTATTAAAGCTGGGAGCTGGATTTAGTGCGAATCTCGAGGCCTGCTTTACGCCACCGTTCCATGATTAGTCTTTCCCTCTGCAGAGAGCCAGAAAGTTATTCATTAACATTAACAAGTCAAATAGTTGGATGGCTCTGAATGGGCTTTGATATTCAGAGAGGACCAGTATCCATCCGACACCAATCCCAAGCTCCTCATTTTTGATGCTAAGTTAAATATTACACAATCTAGCAGGGTACAACGACCTTCCCAATGCGAGTCAGTTAGGGAAAAACCCAGTAAAACCAGCTTGAAGGCTACAAAATCCAGCCTGAAAGGGATTTCATGTCAGGGAAGCAACGGTAAAAGGGAATTCACATGGAATTTGATCGTGCAGCTCTAACACTGGGCTCTCGGCAAGCTTTTTAGTTTCCAGCAAGCTCCTGCTAGAGATCCAGCTCCAGAGCCTCCATTCCTGAGGAAGCTCGAGTCCCAGACGGATCTTACTGAGGGTTTGTGGAGTCGCCTGATATCACAAAGATGATTCTTATCTGTCAACAGAGTGAATTTGATACAGAGCAGACACACACACAGACCCCCATTGTGCCACATGGACAGGGTGCCTCTCCGGGGCACGCCAGCACTGTTACTGTGGGTAAATGTGAAGGGCCTGACCCACCTCCAGAGAACCTAAAAGCTGCATTTCATTTACCAGCACATTTGCATCAAGCTCTGAGCTCTCTCCAACATCTTGCCTTAAAAATGCAATCAAAGCTGCCCCAGCTCTCCTGCTGGGGCTCCAATATTAATGCCACCTGAGAGCACAGATTGCAGATTTAGCTGGAAGTGAATCACAGTGCCAATTTAGTGGGGGAAAAAAAGGAGAATTAATCAAGTATACTGCTTGTCCATCTCATTTCCATGGAACAGTTGCATAACCACATGTTTGGAGCATGTTTTATTCCCTGCTTACCTTCTGGAATGCACTAATACTTTAATACACCACTAATATATAACAGAATGGATCATTCACTGATTCCTCTGGCATTAAAGTGAGGGTGGTTTAATGAACATGGTAAATTAATAGCAGAAAAATAAATCCTTTAAAAAGCAGCCTTACACCAGAGCTCAGTGTAAACTGCTGCAAGCACCTCAGACCTGTGTGAAGAACCTTATTCCCTAATATTTTATGACTAGCAGGAGACCTGGCAGCCAGGAAAACAAAAGGACTGGACTAAAATTCATGGTTCCTGTTTAATTTACACTGTTAACTTGATAGTGAGGAAAGACAGCAAACAGGTCTCATATCTAATGCACTAAAACTGCCCCTGAGGCTGATGTGTGTTGGCTCACACAACAGATACACGCACAACTGTGCGCACCCGGAGGCAGGGATGAGCAGCCCAGCCAATGGCTTGGGTTGGGTGAGGGTTCCCTGTCCTTGTTACTGCACGGCTCCTGACTCAAAGCAGTTAAACCAAGCACCATGATACAGATCTGCTCCCAGGTAGGTGCAGCCTGGTATCACCATGCTGTGGCTGCAGGGACAGCCGGGTTGGTGGGGATCCATCAGCTGCCCCAGGGTTGTGGCACAGAAGAGACAGAGCCCCAGCTGAGCTCGCTGCTGCACTGCCCAGGGCTGCAGGCCTCTCCTCCATGTAGGAGGCCAGAGACCCAGCTCCAGCTTACAAACAAGCACAAGGAGCACTGTAAGATGTGCTGCCTCTGTTATAATAATGGTAACAGAGAAGGGAGATGGAACTGGAGAACAGAACGTGTCCACGGTGGGTTTTGAATGTCTCCAGAGAGGAAAACTCCACACCCCCCTGAGCAGCCTGTGCCAGGGCTCTGACACCCTCAGCATAAAGAAGTTCTTTCTCATGTTGAGATGACACTTGTTGTGTTTCAGTTTATGGCCATTGCTCCTTGTCCTGTCGCTGGGCACCAATGAAAAGAGTCTGGCACCATCCTCCTGGCACCTGCCTTTGAGATACTGATCCACACTGATGAGGTCCCATTTCAGTCTCCTTTTCTCTGGACTAGCCAGGCCCAGCTCCTACAATCCCTCCTCATCAGAGATGCCCCAGACCCCTGAGCATCCCTGTGGCCCTAACACAGGGCCAGTATTTCTGCTGGAGACAGCCCAAAACCTCCAAGGCTTCCATGAGCATTCCCCTCCTGCCGTGCTCCTGTACCAACCCTCCTTCCCGTCCCCACGGTCCAGGTACACAGCACCAACCCCGTGCAGAGCAGCTTTGCTTCCACCGAGGGGAACAATGCCCAAAGAGCTCAGAGTGAGCTCAGCAACGGCAGAAAATTCCCTTCTGCAGAGATTAACAAAGGGAGGTTTCGCAATCTGTGCTGCCGAGTCTGAACTTTCAGCTTTTTCCAGCTTGGCTGGATGCGACTGGTTCGGGTTTAAATGTTTCAGTGAATTAACGAGTGAGGTTGTTAATGCAAAACATTCACCAGCGCCGGGCCAAGGCCCCGCTTACAACATTAATGCCTGTGACCTTCTGCAAACCTTGCCTAGAAACAGCCACCGGGCAGCACCATGGACCAGGCAGCCCTGCTCTGCCCCAGCCCAGCCAGCGCTGCGTGCTCCACCACTCTGTGGCTCTGGTGTTTGATGGGGCTCTGCTGCAGGGAATGCTCAGCTTCCAACAGGAAAACGCCAGCAATCAGCACCAAAACAGAAGTAAAATAACAGTTTTCGCAGCACTTTGGGTGCCTGCAAGGCAGGCAGACACACTCCCTAGTTCGGAGACAAAGTCGATGTTTCTGTCTTATACAAAGCCAAGCACAATATTGACACTTCAAAGAACAGAAGTTTAGGTTTTAAGTTGAAGCTTGGCAGAGCCCAGCTGATAGCGAATTATAGGGGAGAAAGGGAAAAAAGGAAAAACCATCAAAACTGGGGTGAAGATGTTGATGTTTGAGAGTTTCCGTCTCTCCCCTTTAGGCTCTACCTCCAGCCAGGCCTGGAGATGCAGCTTTGGGAAGTCCACAGATCCCTTCCCAACTCCCCACCAGTAACCAGCAAGTAAAGGCCAGTAATTGGGAGATACCCTAGGGTCAGCACCAAGGAGCGGTGCCCTTGGAGCACCCAACCCGAGGGCTGAGCCACCTTCCTCTTCCCAATGCCAAGCTGGTGCCAGTTCAGCCTGGGGCTGGGAGCATTCACCTGGGTGCTGGGGAGAGGAGGAAGAGCAGGTCCATGCATCATGAGTGCAGATACACGTGGGGCACAGCCCCACAACCGCCCCTGTGCCAGCCATGGCAGTCCTAGGGCTCTTCCTCTTGCACTGCCTTAGCATCTGTTCTGCATTTGGAGTCTGTTCATGAGAAGTCATGGAGGAGTTTCACCAGTTTTACTCATTCATTGCCAAAACGTGGCTGGTGTGGGCTGGCAGGAGAGAGGAAGGCTGGAGAGTCCTGCACCTTCCAGGCTGAGGGGAGAACAGGCAAAGGCTTGTGTCCCAGCCACGGGACCCAACCAGTTCTCACCTGGGTTTCATCACCATGGCATTGGACTCACAGGCTTCGGTTACGACCAAGGCACAAGGGGAGAGGGCATGCAGCAGCAGCACCAATAGGCTTTGAGGATGCAATCCCCTGAGAGGAACAGCGCTGCTATTGCCAATCCATCCCAGTTATGTAGAGGGACACGCAACCCAGCAAAGACCTCTCCAGGCTACATCCCTGTGATTTAATACAGAATCACAGCATCCTAAGGGTTGGAAATAGGGACAGACACAGTTAGAGGGAACAGCCCACCTCTTCAGAGCAAACCCCAGCTTCCCGGGTGAGGACCGGACCTCTCTTGTAGCACAGCTCTGTAACAGAGAAGGCAAGGCAAGACCTGGCAGGGCTGAGCTCCTCTGTTGCTGGCCTGCAGCTGCGCATCCCAACGTGCTGGAGTCCAGCATCCTCCTTGAATAACCCTGCAGAGCCTGCAGCTGGGAGGGAAGGCACAGGATGGGCAGCAAAGCATCAACCACCTCCCAGGGCACATCTCTGCTCCATGCCCTAGGGCTGGCATCAGAGCCTGGTCCATAACCCAGCACCAAGGCAGCAACACACTTAATTCTGTTGGAAGTTAGCCCACACAGGGCTGTAAGCTCCCATGAGTGAGCAGTTAGTGAGATTCCCCCCCTGCAGCACTAACTCTGCAGGCACTCATAACATAGGTGCTCTCACAAGAACAAGGAAAGCCACCAGCGACACAATAACCCCCACACAAGAGGAGCCACGCAGGCAAGAAAAGCCTCTTCACATCTCATTATTTCACACTGCACAAATGTACAAACACACACACAAGTTTCAGCAGTTTCGGGCTTCGAGCAGCATCACAGCCAACGTTTGTACGAAGGAACAATTTCTCTCTATGCCCACTGGTCAGGGTGCTTTGTAGCTTAAGCCTGGCTTTGAAAACCCGGGCACAGTCTACAGGCAGGGGAAGCGGTTGACCGAACAATCGTATTCATTCTCCATTCCTTGGCAAAGCCACAGTAGAAAAGTGTCTTTTCCATTTAGGCCAGTTAAACAGAGCTATTCATTAAAATCTCGCCCTTCTACAAACTGCTGCAGTTCACCATTGAAAACCTGCCTTGAAGAGAAGACCCCTCTGCTCTTCTCCTCATCACCCTGCTTCAAGCCATCTCCCATTGTGGAGCTGGGTGTTCAGATGGCTCTGGTGCTTCCACACCAGTGGCAGCTCCCCCTTGCAGTGTTACCTGGGCAGGGCTGGGGCTCTGCCTCGGCACTGGGGACTGATGGTAATTACCTCCTCTTTTTATTTCCAGTGGAGCAGAGCACGATGAAGGCCAGAAAGGGGGGGCTGAAACAGAACACAAGTACAGTATAAAAATAGGTCACTAGGATAATATAACCTTTAGACTATTGGCAAAGTGCCCCCCTTTGAGACAAGCCTGCGTGCTGTATCTCAGGAGAACGTCAGGAATAAAAACCCTCCACACAACACCCATCAAAACAAAACCGCTGCTCATCCCTCGGAGCTTTGCGTGCTTCTGTTTGAACACCACTGACAGGAATTCACTCCTTTTCCTCTGCTCTCATCCATTTGATTGAGCAGAAAATAAACGTTATGCAATCATACCATTACCATCTTCCAAAAAAAATCATAATCCCTCTTGGCATAGAGACTTCATTACAAATTTGCTCCGAGTTACACTACTTTAGCCGGGTTCACAGTCCCAGCATCCCAGGGACCCACCTCCACAGCTTCAAGCCTCACATTGCAAAACATTCCTGGCATTCCACCAAAGGAAAAGGTCCAGCAGACAGATAATCATCTCTTGAGCCAGCTCCGAGGTTAATGCTACCAGCAGAGCACACCATATAGCATTAATGGAGCTACAAGAAGTCCCTCAGCTCAGCGGTATCTGGGTCCCCCAGCACCTCACACTCAGATGGTGAACACCAGCTGGGTGGTTTCTGCCTGAACAGGACAGTCTGAGGACACTGGTCGTGTTTATAAAGGCACCGAGCTCCAGTGGCAGCCTCCTGTGCCTTCTCTGGGAGCTTTTCTTCTTGCTTGCATCTACAGGGATCTGTTTGTGACTGCAGCTCCATCAGAGGCACCTCCAACAGCCCCACACAGGTCAGGGCTATCTGCCACACCACGTTCCCACTTGCTGCACGCCTTGTGATCCCACGCTTATGGCTTATGAACCACATCACCATTTAGGTAGGGCAAGAGCAAAGGGCTGCATCTGCAGCTTTGGCAGATATAGCATGTTCTGGAATGCACATGAAAAGGGATGAGTTCAACTGAAAATATACTTTTTTGTATATTTATACACTGAAATTGCTGAAATGGCCCCAAACCATAAAGCTATTGGGGAGCTCGGAGTGAAAGTCGCAGTTCCCAGCACGGAATGAGAACCAGAGGTAGATCTTGTCCCACATTACACCTCTGGCAAGGGAACTCGAGTCTTTTAAACCAGCAGGAAACGCCTGGCCCAGTGGTGAGGGGTCCACAGATATGGACACCCGATGGCACAGAGCACCCAAGCAGCAGAGCCCACCGAGCCCCCAGTGCTGCTGCAGCCTGCCTGCTCCCAGGGAGTCATTGTCAGGGTCTAAGCTCCTATTTCGGAAGCACTTCTGCTCACAGCCCCCCTGCCAGGCCTGCACACCCACCTCTGTATGGGAGACCCTACCTGGAGACCATCACCCCACATTCAGGAGCCACAGCTCTAGCTGCTACCACACTGAGTGGGAAAGGAAAACCAGCTTTGATACCAACACCGAAACGATCCTGCTGCAGAACCACCAACCCAAAAGCCTGACCGAGGGTCAGACAGTTTCTCACCATGCATCCGAGTCCCCTGTGCTTGCTACATTCAGGCTGATCCCCAGCTACCGAGCGGCCAGGGAAGGGACAGACCCATAGCAACTCCAGGGAAATAGTGCCCAGAGCTTTAAGGCAAGATGCGGGTGGGAAAGCCTGAATCCAGGTACTAAACAGTGCCAGGCAGCAAGCGCAGGGCACTGGAGCTGATCGCCCGCAGCACAGACTGAGGCTAGGAGAGCTGCAGCCCCTTCCCAGCTCAGTCCTGCTGGATTACTTCATCCACCGTGGCCTTTGCCATGCGCTGGCTTCAGGAGCTACATTACATTCTGGCTTAGCAGCAGCTCCCATTCCCCCACTGCAGTTGCTATAACCAAAAAGACAACTGCAAAATACTTGGGCTGGAAGCAAGGAAACAGGGTTTGGCAGGTTGGGACCGTGGATGATTTCTTTTCCATCCCTGCGGATCCTGCTTCAGCGTCGTCCTTTCAGAGCCCGAGCGCAGGCGATGGCTTTTGCAGCTTACCGGGTCCGCTGGTTTATGGCAATGTTTTTCTGCTCACTGAACTGGCTCATTCTTTGAGCAGAACAAACTGTTCCACGTTGAGGCAGGAGTTGGCTGGGTTTTAACAAAGGATTTTTCCCTTCTGACAGTGTTTTGCAAAAGACCCAAAAAAAGGAGTTTGGAGCCAAGTTACAAAAGGTCAGGAGAGGCGAGTCAAGCACTGGGTGTAGTTCCTGTATGTCACAGCCAGTCAAGGAAATGGGTGGGGAGAAGAGGAATGGCATTTCGAGCTGCAAGAATATGTATGAAGTGATATTAATGAGGAATGGGCTTTTGAATGAGGACAGCCAGTATGCAGGCGCTGTAATTTCTGCTTTACAAGAGCAGGCTTGTTAGGTAGGCTGAGGTCTCTGCAATCATTTACCCATGTGAAGTATGCATTTGAGAGCGTTCAAGTAGCACTAGTAGCAAGATAAAGGCCGTCTTATTTGCTTCCCCTCCCCAAGCTGATTTCAAGGAGCTGCCACACTCTCCTCTCCCCTCAGCCAAATGAATATTCAAAAGGCTTTTGCCAGTCAATCACCCACACAATGCTGGGGGAAAGAAACCCTGTGCTGAGACCCCTGCCTGTGTGGGACTGGCACCTCCTGCCCCCTCTCTGCTCCAGCATCCAGCATCCCAACCACTGTAAGGTGCTTGTGCAGGGGTTGCACCTTTCCCATTCACACAGCAGGACAACACTGCTGGAGCAGAGCTGCGAATGGAGGACGAGCATCCACCAGCCAGGGTGCCCTGGGTGGGGAGAGTGCCAGCCTTCCCCAGGACCTGAGGACAGATCTTCCCTCTCCTCTTCTAAAGGCTGGGACCACAGATGCTTTTAGCATTGGATGGATGGGTTCCTGGTGAGGCCACACTCCCTGTTCAGCTCCAGGTAGGGTCAGGGTCTTTCCATGCTATGCACGGTGCACAGGCAAACCAGCTCTGGCCTTGCAGATGTTGGAAGGAGGGGAATCAAGGGGATCTGCACCAGTTGACAGTCATACCCAGTACTCAAGCTTTTCCAGGCCTCTGAAGATCCTTGAATAGAAAGAAACCACCCACCACTGGAACACAGCCACTTTTGTGGCTGGAAGGGGCAGATGTTCAACCCCTTACAACAATGCAGCACAACAGTTGAGACTGTAAGCGACAAATGCTGCATCCACTTAAGACTGAAGAGGGAAATTAGGGACACCATCTAATTCTAGAACTACCATTTGGTCCTGATGCTTACACTTCACATACCTACACTGCAAGAGTGGCACAGGGTTTTCTTCCATTGCCTTAAATAGACAATACCATGGCCTAAAGCACTGAAACCACAAGAACTTCAGAAGCATAAGGGTCAGACTCCCTTGGCTGGCGCACCACCTTCCAAAGCAGTCCAGCTCCTTTGCACAACCTACCTAAGTGACAGACTTCTGCAAGTGCCCACTTCCCCATAGGTCCTGCTGGCAGAGTAGGGCAGACCATTAAGAGCTCAGAATCCCAACAGCCAACCCTTGGCTGAGATCTGCTTGCTCAGAAGCCGAGCCTCAGAAGCCCTCCTCACCACACCAGCAGTAGGATGATATTTGAGAGCTGCCAAGGAGAGCAAGCATGGAAAACTACATGGCTCCTCCTTCCTTTCTCTGAAATACTCACCATTTCTTCTAGGATTGATAGGAAGGGAAGAATGCATTTGGGATTTCATCCTCCATGGGCAAGATCCAGGCATCCAAATCCGGCACCTGCCAGCCACGCACAGCCCTTGCCATCTGCTCTTTGCTTTGGAAACTGTATTTATCAAGGCACCCTGCCCAGCAGAGTGCAGGGATACAGAACAAAGTTCAAGGGTTATCTGTGACATGAACTGTGCTCTTCCCCCAGCTGCTCAGTGACACTTGGGATGGGTTGTCCTTGCTGCAGAGCTGCGATGTTCTCAGTGGAAAACTCACCATCCTGCGTGGGTCAGCTGGGAGCTCAAAGAATCCCAGTTATTCTCTGCTGGAAGCGACAGGAATTTCCTTACTCTCACAAGGCAGACATTTAAAAGCAGTTTCGAGTACAGTTGTGATAAACAAATCACGTTCTCCTTTCCTGCTGGTCAGTCATGCCTGCTGGTCCGACCTATCCCTCAGCTGAATTCATTCACAAGGGCAACTGTGGAAACCCAGATCCCTGCCTCCAGAGCTCTCCCCCTTTCACACTCACTACCCAGGGGCCTGATTCTTTGAACACCAATTAAAACCCCTCCAAACCACCAAGGATTTGGCTTTCCCCCCCTTCCTGTGAAGGGCAGAAGGTTGGGAGTTGGACTGTCCCCTTCCTACAAGGGACAGGGCTGCAGGACTTCAGCCCTTTACCAACAGCCACCCAGTGCAGTCCTTGGTGGCAGAAGACAAGCTCCAGCTCAGTCCACCATCAATAGCTGGGACTAAAACAGCTTTCAGCAGACTGATGAGGAATGCAAGAGGCTTTTTGAAACAGTGCAATGGCTGAAATACAGGGTTTGGGGTTTTGGACTGAGGGCTCCAGCAAGTCTTTGATCAAAATCACACAATCCCAGGCTGGTTTGGGTTGGAAGGGACCTTAAAGCTCCTCCAGCTCCAACCCCTGCCACAGACAGGGACCCCTTCCACCAGACCAGGTTGTGTCCAACCTAGCCTTGAGCAGTGCCAGGGATGGGGCAGCCACAGCTTCTCAGCACCCTCACAGGGAAGAGAATTGGTGGCAAAGACCATGTCTTGATTGCTGATCCAAGTGGCTCTGGAAAGCCTTGAGAGCAGCAGTGCTTCTGCCAGCTCTGCATCTCTTACAGAGGTCCAGGCTGAGTCCTGGCAGCACCAAGAGAGTCTCAACCTGGTGAACAGATCACACCCATGGGAACCACATGAACAAGAGGCTGAGGCAGGAGCCCTGTGGTGGTGGAGCAATGCAGGCAGAGGGGGTTCAACCTTAGTCCTCCTCTCTGGCAGCATTCAGGCAGGGAAAGGCATGCAATGGGACTGCTGGTGCAACACCAAGGTCAGCACTGCAGACCCTGTGCTCTGCAGTTTCTTGATCCATGGACACGGTGGATAGCCAAGGCAGACCACCCACAGATGGGTGTCACAAGCTGTGGCCATGTAACCCCTACAGCCTGAGTGAGCTGCAGAGAACAGGCAGTGAGTGATGGGGGGACACTTACCAATAACTGCTCTAAGCAGTATCAGTCTCAGGCTTAGCGGCTGTTTCAGGCCTGCAAGAAAACAAACCCAAACCACACAGGCAGTCAGTGGAGAGGTGACAACCCCATCTTGAAGCAAGAGTTAAAACTAAACAGTGGCATCACCCCTGGGAGGAAGGACACTTTCACCAAGGTAAAGCAGTGGTCATCAGCCCAGTGCCTGCAGGTGGAACCTGCTGATGCTGCTCGTAGGCTGAGGATTCAGCAATTCAAACCAGGATTGCTGGGGAGAGCAGAGCAGCTTTTGGTCAACCAGATGCATAGCTCTTTGCACACCTATGGCTACATCCCAAATGCTCCTCTTCTTTGCACTGGTGCAAAGACCAAGTAACTTCAGTGCCCTAAGCTGGACTTCATACCAGAATGAGCTGTGACAGAGTACAGACGAGCAAACCAGCAGCCACAGCAGGTCAGGTTGTCAAAGGCTCTTCCAGCATGCAGAGGCCCAGTGCACACTCTTGAGGAGCATCCCAGCTATGAAATGCTGAGACTGTTTGCCCAGCAAGTGCTTGAGTGTTTGCACATACTTCAAAGGGTGTCAAAACATGCACATAACCCCTGGCACTAGGAAGCATAAGGAGTTCTTGCTTTCAGCTACATGCAACCCCGACAGAAAAGGACATCTTCTTCCCTGCTCATCAGCTCCAGGGAGATGGGCTCTCTGAATCTACTTCCCTTAAGTACTATGCACTCAAGGCAAAAAGGGGAAGCTGCCTAAACACCTGCCCAGTCCTGGACATGGGGTGAACATCTATCTCCATGCGGAGTGGCAGGGCTCCTTGCTCCCTTGAAACCCAGACCTGTAACCAGAACATGGCTCTGTGGGTCCCACCACGCTGCCTTCCCCTTGACACAGTTGCTGGTGGCTGACATGATCAACCAGGGTCCCACACCTATGTAGCATGAACATCCCTCCTCCCCACTCCCCATCTTCCTCTGAACAGACCTTGCACTGGTGTAGCTCTGAGGAAAAGGCTCTAATTGTAAAACAGCAGGTGCTTTTCGTGTCTGAGGAAGGTTATTCCAGCTGCCAACATAACCTGATGCTTAGCGACCCTCGGCCACCTCCAAATTGCCATGACAGAGCATGACCTATCTTGCAGAACCAAAGTGATGTTAAACGGTGTCATTACATCCACATACCACACAGACAGCATATTCCCTATATGACCTATTGTACACAGCTAATGCATCACAACTATCAGTATCTCCCCCAATACCTAACAATATAAGTGTGCTTACGTGAACTATCTTCATAGAATAGTTAGGGTTGGAAAGGACCTTCACATCATCCAGTTCCAACCCCCCTGCCATAGGCAAGGGACACCTCACATCTTCAGCCATGCTTCAGTTCATGGAACCAGCACAAATGTTTAACATGTGCTGGAGAAAGTGAAAATGGCAGAGGATGTGCTGGAAAACACCCCCCCACCTCGCTGTGCATGCACATACATCTGCTTACGCGCTGTGCATTGTTAGACAAAGAGCACCACTACGAGGAGTGGAACTAAGCTCCCCCAGGCTATAGATGGTAGGGCCATTCTCAGACTGTGTAAGCATTCACCACTGACATGGAAAAGGAAGAAAACCTGCATAAACCTTATATCCCCCTTGCTCTCCTCCTTCCCTGCAGTGGGAAGAAGCTGGACAGCCAGCTGCCCTAAGAGCCCATACTGACTTTCCATAAGTGCCATTTCTTCCTTTCCTGTCACTTAGGTCCACTTTGGAGCTGAGCCTGCTGTAACAAGGCTGTAGAGCTGTGGTCCATCAGCATGGCTCAATTTCAACCTCTGCAGGTTCATCAACAGAAATAAAACCCCAGAGGTGTAGCCCCCACTGTCCCTGCACAGCAATGCAAGACCAAGCTGCAGTGTTGCCTTCAGATCTTACTTGTCATGGCCACTGCGGGCTCCATGAATGGCTCAGCTGCCACCCTGAGACCATGCACTGGGAAAGGCCTCTCCATTTCCACGGATGTTCCCAAGACAAGACACTGCCCCATCACACGCACACAGAGGTGAACAATGGAAGCCAGGTAGGGCTTTTGCTGACATGTCAGCCAATTCAGGCTACTCACGAGACAGTCTCTTCACTGGCCCATGTCAAGGAGGAAAATGATGCAAACTCTTCCTCAGCTCTTCTCCCCCTACATGGTCAAAGCTTCTGCCCCATATTAACAGGGGAAGGTATCCCAGAACTATCTTGTGATCCTCCACATCCCCCATCTTCACCACTACGTAGTCCCCTCCTATTCCTGAGCCGCTGCACACCTCCTACAGGGAGCCACCAGCACCATGGGGAGCTGTCAACAGTTGTCCTTGTACCCTACTTGGTAAGAACACGGCTGAGGTTAGCAGAAACAGAGTCCATAAGAGCAGGAAAAGGAAAGAAGAAGGATGCAAGGAGAGCTACAGCCAAAAGAAGCTGCCCATGGAAAGCTGTGTTTACCGGTAACCCTCGCGGTATCTCCTGGAAGCAGTCGGGTGCTGTCTTCTTCTCACACCGAGATCTGTGTCTACTGTCTCCTGAACTGCTTGTTCTGGAAGCAGGACGAAGAAAGATAAATCTCTGTGGATGTGCTCCTTGCAAGCCCTGCAGGAGACTGTCTGAGAATAGCTGCTGCTGGGGGATGAGCACCACGGGATGAGGAATGGCACTCCAGAGCGGTGGGCATTGCGCAACAGCCCACAAAGCCTGTATTGCACCCTCCTTTTCTCAGTTAAAGATGTCTTTATCCCCTCGTGTTTAATAAACTCCCTAAATTTGGTGCTTTTTAGGGTGGTGTGTTTGGAAAGCCAGCACACTGACCTGAATACCACGGCTGCTGCGTAGCGTAGGAGACCAAATGACTTCAGTGACATCCTAGTGGTCTCCCTCTCCTCCACACAGGCCAACAAGGTTGGCCTTGTACCATATGAAGGCAGCACATCTTTCACTACCTGAAGCTGTCTGTCCTGCTGTCCTAGGAGGCACTGCTGCATTTCCCACACAGGTTCCGACAGCTCCAGAGAGCCCAAAACCAAATGGCCAAACCAAAAAGAGCACTGCCAGCAGCTCGGGGCTGTTCAGTCTCTTCCTCACCAGCTGGTGGAGATGAAGGTCTGGCCTTGTGCTTTTCGTGTCACACAGTCCATTGGGAACACATAGACATCCTTATGATAAATATGTGTGTGCAGCGAGCACAATAAGGAGGCATATAAATGAGCTGTGATTTCCAAACACAAATTTGCAGGACTAAGGAAGCAGGTAAAGCAGCTTTACCTGCAGGTGATAGAGAGGAAACCAAAATTAGGGGGGCTTCCTTCCCTTCAGCACACACAATACTAAAGGGCTGTAGAGCCGGTCAAATCGAATGTTGGCAATGGAAGGTTTATTGTAAAACAAAGCATGGATTGAATTATTTGGGGTTTGGTCAAAAATGCTTGTTAAGAGGGTGGACAGAAGCAATAGGAGTTCCCAAAAGCTGCCATCAAGAGTAACTGACAGTGACATTTAGTGGAGGGCAGTCCTGAAAGCCACTGCCGATGGAAGGGCTGGCATGTGCATGAACTCCCCACCTCATCCTGGTAAAGCCTCCTTTATCCACCTCTGCCCACTAACAACTCATCTCCTGGTCTCTCAGGCTTAGTGCCACAGTGTTCAGGACAATGGTCTCTCATGGAACCAATGCCCAAAGATGTTTCCTGACTTGATTTCCCTTCTTTCCTTCAAACACTATCACAGCAGGGAAATGCCCACTTGCCTGGCAGATAATGCACAGTGCTCACAGCTGGGCTGATGGGGATAACAAGGAACCTGGCTATTGTCTGGATGTGCAGATATTGGTGCCTAGGATGACAAAGTCACAAGTGTTTTCCCTGTCACTCCTGGCTGACATGGAAAAGCCTGCATGGAGATGATTTCTCGAGCCATAATCTTAGGGCTTGGCCCAACTCACCAATCTCTTCCACAATATTCTCAGTGCTTCCAGAAGCAGTGGTTTTCCCCTGTTCAGAAACAAAACAAGAGGAACAGCCTCAGGTGGGTGCCCCCTCGACCTGCCCTTCTGTTCTGACAGAGGGATCCGAAGTGCTGAGGCTTTCCTGAGCATCGCTGTGATTAACAGCACGGACCCCAAACTGCTGCCCTCCTGCTCTCAGCACCAGCCCCTGATGTCCTCAGCCACTCCACCCAGCAGAGTCATGTCCATCCCAGCCAATTACACTGCTATCCAACCATCTCAAGAGCTAATCCTCCCCGGGTTGGTCAGAAAAGGAACATCCAGGTAAGCAAGTGCAAGTCAACAGTGTTTGCTCCAGAGTGTGCGTTACAGAGCAAGAGCAGCCACCGTTCATCCTGAAAGCCACCACTAACAGCACTGGCATGCACACAGGGAACCAATGACGAACGATGCTGCCCCAATCACCAGAGGTAGGTGTGGAGCCAGCAGGAACGTGCTGGACTCCCCAACACTGGAAGCTTTCAAGATCTGTCTGGACAAGGTGCTGGGACATCCAGTCTAGGTCTAGAAAGGTTGGAGCAGATGATCCTTGAGGTTACTTCCAACCTGGTGTTCCATGATCCAGGAAACTACTAGAGATTTGTGTATACAAAAGGCTTAAGTTCCACTGAGACACAGCCACCGGCACTGCAAACCCAGTCAAAGATGTGCTGTACCCCTGCAGCTGCACCCTTGAGCTGCCCGCGGGCACCTTCACATCTTCAGGAGCTGGATCTCACCTTCCTGCACCAAAAGAACGCATCAGGAATGCGCTCCCTCTGCTCACTTGGACCAGCGGAGGCTTCCCTAATACCAACTGAATGATGAATGCCAACACCTGGAAACATCAGATGGCATTTTCTAACCTCTTCAACTCCGCAACGAGAGAAAAAGATGAGTTAGGAAAGGAAATGGGGTGAAAGGATGTTGTGGATTTCCCTAGGGCTTGGTTCGAAGAGTTTATCAGGGGAAGCACTGCTTACATTGATCCCACAGGTGCTGGAATATTTAGTGCTTTGTTATTTGGGGTAACAAAGACAATCGCACCACGAGGTGGCATATGGGTTTAAATATTAAAAAAGCAGAAAAAAATTAAAAGAAGCTTTAAATAAACAGAGTAAAGAACCCCCCCCCCTTCTTTTTAATTATTTTTTTACAGTCATAAGGAGAAAGTAACAAAAGTCTGATTTGATTTAATTCAAGGGCAAGTTATCACTGTAAGCCCTGGGCAAGAGTCAAGTACAAGCTGTCAGCGCAGGACCTGACCTCTGAGCTGAGAAATGGCTGTTCAATGGGCAGGCCTCCATGCAGGCAAGACTTCCAGTGCAGGGGCCATGTGGGCTGCTTGCTGAGTGCTGCCTGCCCTCCAGAGGTGGCTTTGAACTTTGTCAGCCTTTAAGGAACCTGAAGGGACCATCGGGGCCTTGCAATGGAAAGGTTGGCTCATCTGCGGTCCACTCCAGCCTCCAAAGCCATTCCAGCAGCTTGGGGCTGGTGGGTGAGAAGGAAGAAGCAAACAAAGGGATGGAAAAACACAGAACAGATGGGTTCAACATATCCAGTTAGCTCCCAGACTGCAATCCCAGAAGCCTTCCTTTTGGCAGAAGTGTGCTGTGGCATTAACTTGACCTCTCGGGTTTAGAGGCTGCCAACAGCTCCTGCTCTCGGTTGGGATATCTGAACAGGTCGTGCTGGTACAGCCCTGCGTTCCTGCAGGGGCCTGACTGTAACTCTATACAGGCTGTGTCAGGCAGGCCATGTGCTGTAGCAACCCACTGTTGGGAGCAGGAACCCCAGAGCCCCGGGTCCTGCTCAGAGGCCATGAGCCCCATGTACACCACTGGAGAGAGCAGGAGGCAGCAGCATGCAAGGGTGATGCTTGGACAAAGAGAGGCTTCCTGCAGCAGACAGTTCACCCAGGTTTTTCCAGACAAGAGCTATGGGGTTCCTGAAAACACCCTTCAGTGGACAAGACAACTGCTCTTCATGCAGAGCTGAACAAAAGCAGGCAGAAAGAGTGGCCCCAAGTGTCTGACACATGGCTGGTGTTGAACTCAAACCAATCGGCTCCTCCACCCAGTGCAACATCTACAGGAGAACCACAGCAGCACCCACTGCCAGGCAAGCACACGGCATGGACACTCTCCTCACATGCAGTAGGGTATAGCAAACTAGTTGCCATAATTGCCCTAACCATCATGAACTTCTAAATGGGACAACAGTGATGGAAAGAGAAGGGCAGGGGTAGCTGTGCTGTGTTTCCGGGCAGACCTTAGACCAGCTCCAGTGCCTAAAGGGGCTACAAGAAACCTGGAGAGGGGCTTGGGACAAGGGCCTGTAGGGACA
>JBAFWW010000646.1:11106-25967 GCA_036873685.1 Agapornis canus | reverse complement strand
GATGTCCGCGGGGAGGCGGCAGCGCCCGGGCCCGAGTGGCGAGGTAAGGGCGGCGGCGGCTGCTCCTCCCACGCCCCAGGAGCTGCTAGGCCGTTGCGAAACGGAGGTGGGGAGCCGCCGCCTTCGCCCAGCATGGAGTCGGGAGGCGGCCTGCCTCGGCCCGTAGCGGCCCCGGGTTCCGCGGCTAGCTGCACCGCTGTCACTGGCTGAAGGGTCGGAGGAGTGGGGCGGGTGACTTGCACCGCGCCGCCAGTCAGCGTATAGTTCTGGGCGGGGAAGAAAGGGGGGGCAGAACGGGAGAGGAAGCCCGAGCTGATGCACGGCGGGTCACTGCCCACCTCTTGGGCGGGTGTCTGTGTGTGAGCCCCAGGCACCGCTTCCGGTGAGCGTGAGCGCGAAACCACCTTGCTCAGAGAGGGGGGTGCCAGCTGGAAGGACACACAGACATACCCCAGTCACTAAAGATGGGTGCACAAATTCTAACCAGTAACAGGGGCGTTGCAACACACGTGGTCTGGTCATGACTGGGAGTCTTAAGTGGTTAGCCTGCAGTCACCGTTGATTTCTGTGGTACGGTGTGTGTTTAGTGAATAAAGAACCCTCAACAGTTGCTCACTAATGCTTTGCTTCAGCTGCTTCCCTAGCTTATGCTGTTCATACATATGTGTGTACTTAGCTGTGTCAACTTCATGTTTTGTCACAGTTACAATGGATGTGCATTGTGTATTTGGATATGCCTGGTAAATTCAAAACCAGAAGAGTTTGTAGTTAATTGTAATTTATGTTAGGCTGTCAGAGGTCTAATCCTTTATGATACAAGTGACTGCTGAACCACCAGAGGATGCAGGGAGTGCAGTTCATATGCTCAAACACTGAAATTACCTTCCAAATACTTTTAAAAGCCTTGCGCATTGTTCAGTTACTGAAACTTGCTTGCACAAGTGACAAGAATCACAAGTTTCATGTAGCATGGCAGTTACCCCAAAATACACAATCACCTAGGGAAATCACTTGTGTCATGTATTAGGGTGATTAAAGCTGTGTAATGTAATGGCAGTAATACTGAGTATCATTTCAGTGGCCACCTTCCACATATACATATCCAGGTTTAGCCAATGGTAATTCAGAACAGATGGAAAATGCATCTTAAGGCTACGTAATTAAGTATTCATTTTGGACAGACTACCTTAAAGTACATATGTACTCAAAGACATTATTGTTACCTGCTTTCAGAGATTGATTTTACAGTAGTGTTACTGTATTTATGAATTGTAGCTTATCTTGTTCAAATCTAAAGTAAGAATTCATTTATTAGCATTTACTGCATCTCTTATTAAGTAAACCTCTATTCTTTCCATAACTGGCCTTAATGAATATTTTATGTTCATGTATGCAAGAAAATAACTTTCCAGTGTTAGTTGTCCCAAAATTCATTAGTTTTGTTTCCATTTCCTTTGGTGAGCTTTATTGTTTTGCATGTTTTGTTAGATGAGAGCAAACAAATGTTTCCTATGACAGTTAAGCTTGAGTATTTTTCACTTACAACATTAATCTTCAGATGCATGTAGCCAAAAAACGTTTTGTTTCTCAGGGCATCAGGTTGTCAGCAGAAGTAAAACCAGTTGTTCCAAAACACGTGGAGGCAACTGTGTCGTGGTCAGAACCCTCAGAAGCATATGCCTTTCCTAGGTACTTAACTACATGCTACCCACTTGTTCGGGAACCATCTTTGGATAAGTATGTATATTTTCTGATTCCTTATTTCTTGGGGGATTTTAGTCTTCTTGTTTTGGACATTGAATATGAAGTCAAGGCTTTCATTCCACAATATTCTAACTGTAGAAACACTTGTGCATTGTCTTAATGTTTTAGGTTTTTGCAGTTGTGTTCTGGTATATATCTGGTTTGTTTTCAAGGGACCCGTACTCTTACAGAGCATTAAGGGGAATTTGTTGGTATGTAATGATCTGGTTTGTTTGTACTTTAGAAAGAGCTGAATCCAGTCCTTGGAGGATTGTGTTATGACAAGGCTGGGGTAAATATAGTCACTTAAAAGGAAGATAAAAATTCTCTAAGATGGTTTCTTATGCTGTAAAACATTTTAATGACGCATCGGGCTCCTCCTGGATCTCTGTTCCACAATTCATGCATCAAAACAGTTTTAGTAAAAATGCTGCAAGTTTCTCAAAGGCATTCATGGTAGACTTACAGAAGTATTGTTAACCACAGAGCAAGCTAGAAGGTAGCCCATGCAGCAGGATAGAAAATAATCAAGTCCTGTAAGAGTCTTTTGATGTTACATAGTTCTCTGGGTGCTTCTCAGCTTCTCAGAACTTTTAAGCACTAAATTAATTTTGCAGTTTCTGCAAAGTTACTGGTGCATTGTAGCAAGTTAGGTTAGAGCCTTAGTGAACACCTTCATTCTTTGTAAGCCTTTATTTTATCCTACATGAAATCTAAGTATTTTCAACCCATTTTGATTTGTAATAAAAATTTAACACTGAAGTATGGCCTGACCTGTGCATTACAAAACCACAGCTTTAGCATTAAAGTAATTAGCATTAAAAAAAAACCACCAGCAGCAGACAGCATCAATGTTCTGATGAATGTTTTCCCTTGTTGGAACTGAGCCATAGTTGGTTTTTTTTTTGATTCTTCATTTGTTACTTTTCTTCTTTGTGTGTGAACTATGATTGTAAGAATTGCAGCAAGTAGTAAGAAATATGTTATCTGAAGCCTTCTGTTTTTTGGTTTTCATTATTCACCAAAGATTCAGAGGTTGACCCTGTTCATGGTGAACAGGTTTAAAAACTAAATTCAGCTTTCTTAAACTGAGAAATTTCCTTTTTCACTAATCAAACTTAGATCTCAGCATATAGTTTCTGTCCAAACTGTAGGAGGAAATTGGAAGGGAATGTTGAGTATACATTTGAAGGAAAAAAGCATGCCCCAGGCACAGTTTTCATAAACTGTGATGGTTAAATGAAGGTCAGTTAATGATTATCTTGTAATTCTGTATTGTAGTTCATGTATTAATTCCTGATCTTGAGCCCATGTCTTATACCCTATAAGATGTTATACTACAACTTTGTTATTACAGCATTTTAAGACAGGTTTTAATACTTGCACTGTTGTGGTCAAGTATGTAATGCATGTCATGTAGTTTGACTATGGTTTTGGTTTGTTCCACAAGAAAAAGCCTACTGAAAGAAGGTACAAATAATCTTAATAACTTAAACAGAAATGACGACTGTAACTGCAAAGCAGGCTAGCTTTGAAACTTGGAGGCAGATAAAACATCTGTGTTTTAAAATATTTGCTAAACTGCATGTTTGCCCAAACCAAAATTAATTATTTTTAAAGCAGTCCACAGCATTGACTGAATACTTAATTAAAGTAACATGGAATAGTTTTCTTCTGAAATACAGCTTGTTAAACACAAATTCTTCAGCCATGGAATAGTATGTTTATTTAAGCAACAAGTATATGCTGAAGTTGTGCTCTGGAATGACTTCTCTTTCTCAATGTCTATTGCATAGTATTCTGGGAGATCCTGCCTTCTGTGAATACTCCAGCTGCTCTTACTCACCTGATATTGTTGCAAATGCATATCCAGTAGCTGGCTCACAGTATCACTGTAACAACTCCACACACTGTAATGGTTCAGGAATAGTCAATAAATCAGCTGAGCAAACGTATCTAATCAGACAAGAGAGTAAGAGTCCTTCAAAGGTGAGCAAATACTTGTTTTTTTTTTTTATTAAAACTAATTTCTTATTTTAAATCAGTTTTTCTAAATGTTTGGTTTGTTTTGTAAAGCGAATAATCACTCTGTTCTTGTGATAATGTATGTCATTTCAAGAAGGTGGTAGTAATGTGCCCAGTCACACTTCAAAAAAAAGCTTATGGAGTGCCATGTTTTTTGAAACATTATTTTTTGGAATATGAGGGGGAATTTAATCCTCTTTCCTCAGAGAGTGGCTTCAAGATAGGAACCAGAAAAAACCATAAAAACCAAACGATTCACTACTTTCATACTTTGATTCTTGGTTTGGTTTGGTTTGTTTTTTTTTTTTTTTTTTTTTTTTTGTTTTTTTGGGCCTAAGTGGGTTAGTGGAAGGGCTTTTTTTTTTAAGCCCAGTGGCAGCTTCCATGAACCTGAGTTAAGAGAGACCTGGTGGCTGTAATCAGCTATGTGGCTGATTAGTGATGAGACCACGTCTGTCACTGAAGGATTTCTAAGAGCTGCTACAGGTAGTAAACAGTCCACAGGAAAGTGTGAACTTGTGTTGGTATAGTGAGGGAATAAAGGTTCATGTTAGAAATGCTGTCTTCCAATCAAAAGTAAAACAGGTGCTCAGTAAAAATATCATTTTTTGTGTGTGCTTGTTTGGGGATAAATTTCATGAAACTTGGATAATATTTTCAAACAGAAATGTAGAGAAACTCCTTGAAATAAAAAAAAAATAAAAGGGAAAAACCCCAAATGTATTATTAACCCATCTTCCTCTGTGGTTAGACATTGTGTCTCTTGGATTTGAAAGGCTATTGTTGTTTCCAACAGGTTCAAGTAATCTGTTCTTCAGTCACATCCCTCTGATGGAGTTTAATCTCTAGTCAGAGACCTGGTAACTTCAACGTGGTCAAGCATGTGTAAGGAAAGTTGCAACATTAGGTCCTAAGCATGCATTATTAGACATAACATACAAAAGCTAGAGACCTAAAATCAGTAGTTTTCATGCTGAGAGAAAACTTAAACACTGAAGTTGTCTGGGGAGATAGCTAGTTCGCATTAGCACAGGTGATATAATATGAAGAAACTTAGTTTGGCTACTAGGAGTTCTGTAGTCTCTGTTGGAGCTTGGGGTTCACTACGTACAGTTTGACAGTCTTTCTTCCATTGTTCCCTGTTTTCGTTGGGGTTTTTGGGGTTGGTTTTTTGTGTGGGGTTTTTTTTTTTTTGGGGGGGGGAGTTGTAAGCTTGAAGAGAAATGTTTGGTCTTTGCAGCTTTGCATTAATTTGATCATGTCTCCTAAAACCTTAACAGTTTAGCTTTGGAGGCCAGGAAATGCCTTGTACTACCACCCAAGAAAATAATGTTGCTGCCAGATGTACTTTGAATTTAGTCCAGCATCCCATGATCAGAAAGAGTTAAGTCACTCATCTAGGTTGATACAGTATACTTTGCAGAGATGCAAGCCAAGTGGTTGTTCCTTGCCTGAGGTACTGGTTCCTGAGCCAGCTCTGTCAGACTTTCTTGTGAGAATCACAAGTCCTGAAAGGACTTCATAACGTAGGTGAATGTGTTTCCTTTACTGGGATTAAATAGTTGTATCTTTTCTAATTACTTCATCTACGCTGATTGTTTTGGATATTGTGACATCAGTCTTGCCTAGTTTTGCCTTTAATACATAGTCTAGTCGAAAAATTTGAATGCTTTTGAGATTTTTGCCCTGTTCCCAAAGAAGCTGTTTTAGAACATAAGTCTGGGTGATTTAAGACCAAACAATTGTAAACTAGTGGAAATGCTGAGATCTTAAAAATACAGTTGTCCAGATACATAAGGAGTAATCAATCCCTCTTGTTTGGGCTATAATATGTGCTAAAAATGGCACAGTTAACAAGATAGAAATAAATAACAAATCTCTAACTGGCTGTTCCTGGTTTTACTGGTTATTTGTGGTTATGGTGTACTATCTATGTTGTATTAACTTGGTGGTCAAGCTCCACATGTAGAGGTAGTTAACTCTAACCCAAGGCAAACTTGATGACTTTACAAAGTTCAAATAAAATCAACTACATATGTCACAAATACTTGCAGCAAAGGAGACCAAAAGAGAGTGAGAAAAAATTAGACAAGAAAAGGCATGATGGAGATGACTCTTCTGTCAGAATTGTGAACAAGACTTCGTACCAGACCTCTGCATGCAGCAGGGATTCCACGAAGCCAGGTATGAATGTATTGTTTGGTTAGAAATACATCAGATGGACGTGAAATGGTTGACCATGGTGTAGCTTCCAGTTTGTGACCATGTTTCTAAATCTGTAATAATTAAGAAGTAGGATTTCTTTCCTTTGTGACTTCTTGATAAGGGACGGTGACTTACATCTTTTTGCTTATTGAACAAATTCATGTAAACTGATATGAAAAGTTTCCTAAGCAGGCATCTGAATTTACAGTTCCTCATTGAGTAGGTGGTGTTTATACCCGTTGGTCATAATTGTTAGATTGTCTGTTTTTTAGTATGAACTATGTGTAGCAATAGTTCTTGTGATGGTTACTGTAGTTATGTCAGCTAGTGTGCTATACAGCATACCTTGAAATGATCACAAGCAGGTTTAATTATCGAGACTTTACATGCTTTTTTCAGACAGGTTCAATAAAACTACAAACAAGAAGTCAACTCAGACTCAAAAAAAAGATTCCCTTCCTGTACCTGCATTTGAAACTGCCATCCTGGATGTCCACAAGTCACAGAGCTCGGGAGGCAATGAGAATGCACAGCATAGAAGTGGACACGTGGGTTCAGAGGGAGGCAATATTACGTGCCTTAATCAACCACAGATGTCTTTTTGGGTGAACACACAGGTTAGCTGATACTTTCATGTTGTAGAACTCATAAAAATAACTTGCCTAACGTTCAGGCATTTCTGAAGTGCAAGTATTTTGCATTCAGTATGGTAGTTTAAGCACCTTGCAAGCAAGAAAGTTCAGAGTTAAAGATTTTACAGTTCTTTTTGTGGGTGCTATTAGTGCTTGCTGTCTCCTTTTTGTCTTTCTCAGTATTCTTCTGTTATCTGTGCTGCCAGTAGATTGGGGAAAGCCAAGTACTGTTAAAATTTAGATTGGTATTGGTATGGTCTAGACTTCTAGCTTGCCTGTATGGAGCATACATGTTCCTGAGGTTTCTTAACAGCTTCTTGTTTTCTCTCTCACCTGGAAAAAAATAGGTAAGGAGTCACTTATCCAATAGTTTTAGCAAATAAAAATAATGTAATTGCTTTGTGCTAAAAGATAAAAATAAGAAACAGAACTCCAGAAGGAGAAAAAAAAAAGAGTAAGCATTTAATTTTATTCTTTTTGATTTCCCTTGATTCTTTATTTGTTAGTAAATACAATACGGACACATTCAGCAGCATGTCATACACACTGAATCAGAGTTTTCAACAGTGATTAAAAATGAATAATCTTGAAAGATCCAAACAGCATATTATTTCTAGTGCCTTGAGTGGGAAACTGCCTGTGATGGAAAAAAGACCTTGCTGCTGTCAGCTGTGTTTCCTTTTACATTGCTACTTTGAGTGTGATGATGGATTTTGTTTTTAAGGTATTTGGGACATTAGAACTTCATTTTGTTATTTCTTAGAATAATTGTTTGGGTGCTTTTGTAAAATGTAAGATGTGGTCATCCTGCTTTTACAGCACTGGAGAGGCATTTGGTTATGTTTTATAGTACTGTAGGGTTGAAATGATGGGTTCACTGAGAAAAGCAACAAAAGAAGCCAGGCTACAGAATTCCCTACACCTTTATCTACATGGGTTGAGGATTTTTTTAATTCGGGGGTGTGGGGGTTATGTTTAGATCTTTTTAGGTTAGTGATGTTAATACTACTTTTATGATAGTTGGCTGACTGTTTTACAGAGTGATTCCTCTGCAGAAAGCAAAGCTTCAACTGAAACTTCAGATGAAACAGTAGCCAGCTTAATTCCCTCTTCATTTGATGGTACAGGTAAGCACTCCAAACACAAATTATTTGCCTGTATTTTAACTGCTTGCATTTCATCAGTTTGAAAAGCTAAAGTGTTCTGCAGAGCTGCTGGTGTGTTACATAAAAAAGGAATTAAACAACAAACTCATTACAGAAGAAAAAAAAACCTGAATGAATGAAGTTTCTTTTAAATGTGACGAGTGCTTATTGCTCATTCTTGCTCACAGATTTCATCAGCAGATTAAAGTGGATTACAGAATCATAGAATCGTTTAGGTTGGAAAAGACATTTAAGATCATCGAGTTCAACCCTTAACCTGTCACTGCCAAATCCACCATAACTGTGTCCCTAAGTGCCACTTCTGTGCATAGTTCATACAGGTCCAGGGACAGGAACTCAGCCACTTCCTTTGGCAGCCTGTCCCAGTGCTTCACAGTCCTTTAGAAAAATTTTTTCCTAATACTCTATCTAAACCTTGCCTGCAGCGGCTTGAGGCCATTTCCTCTTGTCCTATTGCTTGTTACTTGGGAAAAGAGACTAACACACACCATGGTACAACCTCCTTTCACGTAGTCATAGAGAGTGATAAGCTTCCCCTTCAGCCTCCTTTTCTCCAGGTTAAACAACCCCAGTTCCTTCAGCTGCTCCTTATAGGATCCTTCTCCAGCTTTGTTGCCCTTCTCTGGACATGCTCCAACACCTCAATGTCTGTCTTATAGTGAGAGGCCCTGAACTGAATACAGTATTCAAGGTGCAGCCTTGCTGGCTACAGCAAGGTACAGTATTCAAGGAACAGTATTCAAGGTGGCCCTGGTGGCTACACTATTTCTTTTTGGCTGCCTGGACACAAGCTGGCTCTTGTTCAGGCACTGTTGACCAACACTCTCAGGTCCTTTTCCACCAAGCAACTTCCCACTCTTCCCCAAGCGTGTAGTGTTGTATGGGGTTGTTGTGACCCAAGTCCAGGACCCTGCACTGAGCCTTGTTGAACTTCATTATGCCACTGGCCTTTGCCCATCAATCCAGCCTGTCCAGATCCTGCTGTAGTGGCTTCCTGTCCTCAAGCAGATCAATACTGCTGTTTAACTTTGTCATCTGCAAACTCACTGAGAGCAAACTCGGTTATCTTGTCCACATCATCAATAAAGGTATTAAACAGGACTGGCCTCAGTACTGAGTACGCTATTGTGTCATTGTTGCTCAAGGGCAAGTGTTGCTGTAGTTGTCACCCATGTTGTATAAGAGGAGATAAAGTAATGCATATTGATTATTGGAAGTTTGTTGAATCACAGAATCATTAGGGTTGGAAGGGACCTCTGGAGATCATCTAGTCTGACACACCTGTCAAGATTACATCTTTTTCCCTAGAATAAATGAGAGATAAATATTTGACTAGTCTAGATAAGCAGATTTGTTTTAAATAACTGACAGTCTGGAGTCTAGTATGTACCCCAGAATTATTCTGTGGCATATGTTATTTCTGTTATGTTTTTTTAAACTAAGAAGCATAGCTGTGGAGAAACAGGATGCTGAAGTGCCCCCTTTTTATTTACCTGTTGTCTGGCTATGGGGATGCAGAACTTGGTTTTGTTTATTGTTGTTGTGTTTATTTTAATAAACTGCAACACATTAACAAGTGGCTAGTTTCAAATCAATACTTAAATTTAATAGAAATCCTTAAATCCAGACTTATGTGGTAATAGGTTTTGTTCAGTAGGGCTCTGTCTTAGATGTATCACATGTATTATGCATTGGATTGTCTTAAGTGCCTCTCATTAGATTTCTGTGTTTACACAAGCATGCACCAGTCTGGACAGTTCAGTCCTTATCTTCCCACTGACCTTCAGTAAGAATTCAGAAAGGACAGCTTAATCTGCCAAAGTGCTTTGAAGGGCCCTCTAAAGATAGGGTTATTCCAGAAACATTAAAGTCATCTGATAATGTTTTTCTTCTAACACTATTCTCAGTTCCTGCCCTCCATAAGTAGAAGTTTGTAGTGGGTTGACCGTGGCTGGCAGCCAGACTCAGCCAGCTGCTCTCTTCCTTAGCAGGACAGGAGGAGAAAATGATAGAAAAAAGCTTGTGGTTCAAGATAAGGACAAGGGAGATTGCTCGCCAGTCACTCATCACAGGCAAAGCAGACTTGACAAAGATTTATTTGTTGCTAATTAAAAACAGGGACAGATGGTGACAAAACAAACCCAAAACTAGAACCACTTTATTCACACCCTCTCTTCTTCCCAGGCTCATCGTCGCTCCTTCATTGCTGACTCTTCTGCCTCATCGTTGCCCTGAGTGGCACAGTGAAATGGGAGTTGCAGTCAGCTCTTAACAGCTTCTCTCAGCAGAGAGAGCAGCAGCTCCTTCCTCTGTGGGGGCACAGCATGTCTCACCATGGTCTTCTCCATGGGCTGCAGGAGCATCTCCTCCCCCTCCCTCTTCATTAACCTGGCTGTCTGCAGGGTTGTTTTCCTCACACTTTTTCTTACACCTCCTCTCACAATGCCTGTACAGTGTTTTTACCCTTTTGTAAATATGTTAGCACAGCGCTGCCACCAGCATTGCTGGTTGGCTCAGCTGTGGCTGGCATTGGGTCTGTTTTGAAGCCAGCTGTGGCTGGCAGAGCACGTTGTTTCACAGAGGCCACCCCTGCAGCATCCTCCTACTACTAGGACCTTGCCATGTAAACCCATTACATGATTCAGTTTTTCACTGAAATGTTTCTCTCATTCTTAAAGAAAAAAATAGCTTTTGTTCTGTATTTGCTGTGTGATAGGAATAGTTACAAAAATAATTGTGAGTTCTTTGAAAACATTGATACCTCTGAGTGGTGGTGAGGTATGTTCTTGTACGCTGAGGCACATTAGGAAGTCTTTCACCTAATAAAAATGTCTGTAAAACTGTGGAGTTTTTAGAAAGTAGAAATTACTGATGTGGCCTTAAATGTGAAAGCTGTGTGAGTGATATAAATATTAAAGGAATTTTGTGTATAAATATAGCAGAAGTTTATTATTTTAAAGAAAAATAACTTATAAAATGAACATGGAATTGTCTGTATGTAATCGCTGTGATTTCCAAGTACAATTTGATTGGGCTAAATGTATGTATATAGTGCTGGACAATATATGGGGTGGTTACAACTTTAGAAAGCTTTCTGGTGAAAAGAAATGTGTGTCTTAGTTCAGGCCTTCCTCAGAAGGAATATGGTGCTGTGCTATATGTGCTGGTTCTTGATTAACGCTTGATCCTTTTTCTTTTGAATATTCAAGAAATATTTTTGAGACATCTTTGTATTTTTTCCTAAAGCATTTCCTGAAACACCTGCAGATGGCTCTGCTCAGCCACATGTGTCTTGGGCCATGGTACTTTCACAGCGCCCAAAGAAAACTGTGTCTTCACCAGTACCTGAAGTTCTTTCCAGGGGCAAAGGCAAGCAGGATAGTAAAGTGAAGGTACTTGAGAACTGTCTGCTGTAAACCAATTTCTGTCACTGTGTGATTGTGTCTCTTGGTGTGAGGCATTGCCATTTTTTTCCTAGGCTCTGTACAGTGTCTACTTCTAATGTAGCTTTTTAAGAGATAATACAAAGTTACCTTGTCCTTATTAGCTTTTTTCTTCCCTTGTAATAGAAAAGAGTAACAAGATGTCAAAAAGACAGCACTATACCAGCAACACCAACTTTTCGGCTTTTAGGCTGGACATTTTTCAGATTCCTTTCCCTCAGAATGAGACATGAAACATGAAACTCTTGCCTTATTTGGGTGGATATTTCCTAGTGAAATCCCAGTAGGCCCAGTACAGTTTGATAACTGTGCAGTATGCTTCAAATGAAGATATTTTTTTCCAACAGCTCTAAATTTCTAAGAGACCTTTGATTTTCCTGTTTGCTTAATGTCCTAGTCTGGATTGATTAAGATACCCTTTGATTGTATGTGTGTGATCGTTTGGTAGGTGGTACTGAAATAAATCCATTTCTAACAGTCGTACCTCATGATTTTTTCCCAGCAGTCAGAAATAAAAAATGACGCTAGTGAAACTGAGCCTGAAGAAGGGTTGGAAAAGAAGAAAAAAAAGAAGAAAAAGAAGAAAAAACCAAAGTCACCCACTGATGTGGAGAAACCTCAAAATGAATCTGTTATAATACAGGAACCGCCAAGGATTGAGGTATGGTGAAGAGAAATTTGTTGCTGTTTTTATAAGTTACATAAATGTATTAGAAGACCAGGTGTTCACACAGCTTTGTACAAATTTAAGTTCAGATCCCACTTGTAGAGGATATTGGTTCAAGTCCATTTCAGTTGAGATAATTGTCAGAAGTTACTGGTAAGGAATGGTTATGCCTTTTGACTTGTCACATGTTCAGCAAGCAGGGAGGAGTACAAAAGTCTTAGGATTAAATTCGGAGTGATGCATCTGAGAGTCTACATGTAAAAAAGTTACAATAAAAGTCCAGTTTCCTAAATTAAAAGCATTCTGTAGTAACTGTTGCAGAAAGCAAAGTGCACAAGGGATGGAGGGCATAATGGCTACCATATTGTGCCACAGTTTTAAAGAATGTGGTACTGGTATTACAATTCTACCCATATCACATTTGGAAGCAATTTCTGTGTAACACAGTTGTCATTGCTTCCATGCCTGGTTGTGAATTCCAGGTTTTTTTTCTGAATTAATATATGCATATTAGTATTTTGATATTTTTGTGTATAAGTGGTTTGAAGGCTTGAGACTCTCCCACATTAGAGAATTGTATGGTCCATGGTTTAACTGTGCTTCAGTGAAAGCCCAGTATTATACAGCAGTGTGAATATATGTTGATCTGTAAGTTTGATATAGTGTTACATAATGGTCAGTCTGTGAAATAAAGGCATAAGGAAGCCTTCCTAGGTGGCTTCTGTTCTGTACATGGTGCATGGAGCAGAATTATGGCTACTCATTCTTTTCATGATTCCATCCATTGTCCTGGAACAGCACAAGAACAATTACAAGTAGAATCGAAGATCTGCAGGTTCTTTCCCTCATGAGGACATCCCTGTTTTTACTGTATGCTGCCATACAGTGTCTGACCTGTAAACGACTTGCTATCTGAACGCAAACAGAGTAACAGTATTCACAGAAAATAGTGATGGAGCTGTTGAAGACAAAAATGGTAAACAATGGCATAGAATCATGGAAGAGAAAATACCCATTGCACTGAAATGTGTAATGTAGATGCAGCATCTGTTGTGACTGCAGGGGGCAACTTTCAGACCCTTCTGGTTTGCTCATAATGCTTGTGTGGTCATTAGTGTGAAAAATGGGTGAAACACTTGTATAATGTTCTTGAAATAGAACAGCATAAAAGGATCATACACACAGAACTTTACAGCCATCCAGGATGTTTAGGAAAGTTCTGCTATGTGCAGCAGCTCACTGGAGCAGTATGTTGGATTGCTTGTTAGTTTTATAAAACTCACTCATTTATAGGTGCTCTTAAGGGGCACAAACTGATGCATGTGCTGAAAAGTAACCCTGTTTTTATACACAGTGGTAGACCCTAAGCTAGGTATTTCCCCTGAAAAGATTAAAGCTGCCATTGATACTGAGGTTGGTGCTGGCAGTACTGGTCAAGCATGCAATCAGTCCTGGAAATTATTAGGAAAATAGAAAAAAAAGATGGATTATGATAGTACATAAATTCAGAATGTGTCCAATCTAAATAAAGTGTGGATTTCGTTTTCTTGTGTTCCCCTCACTCCTTAAAAAGATACACATACTTGAACTAAAACAGATAGATAAAAGGCTCCAAAAATAATCAAAGATATGAAGCAATTTTTATGGGATGCAAACCTGAATAAACTAGGACTTCTCAGTCTGTAAATTAGATGACTAAGTGATAATCAGAAGTGGTAAGGAAATAAAAAAGAAATTATTTACTCATTGTCCTCATGTTGTTTGATGTCCTCTAGTTCTTACAGGTGACGAGTTAAAAACAAACACAGGGAAGAATAATATCACACTAAGCACTAGAGTTTAGTTATTCATTCTGCTACAGGACATCGCAAATGCCAGAATTTTATTTGAATTCAAGAAGTGTTTGGTCAGACTGAAATAAAAATTAGCTCTATTGAGGTCTGTATAAGTGAAGGTACTAGCTTTATTTCAAGATACCCCTAAGCAGAGAGTGCGTTAATGAAAATCTTTTCCTTTTCTTGCAGTCATCTTTTGGCATACTCCCAAGCTTCTTGAAAAATAGTTCACTGTGTGAAGTATGTCTGTCCTTACGCTACAGCTTCCTAGCTTGGACTACTTAAATGAAGTCTTTTAGGCTGCAGAAGAAATGGTGTGTTCAAAAGCACTGTATGGCAGCTACAAAGGCCTTTCAGAAAGTGGGAGGAGAAGCAATGGAATGAAAACCAAGCTGGTGGATCAGGTTCATTATGATTGAGATAGTGGATATAAGGTGACCAGTGTAGAGCAAGCTCTTGTCTGTCTGCACTTAGTTAATACAGAGTCTGGATAATGTTTCCACTGCTAATAAAATTACTCCTGTATCTAAGCCTACGTAATCACTTGAGCTATCTGTTTATTTCCATACTGTAATCAAGAGTTGCTACCTTTTGGCTGCCATTTTTGTTCTTTGCTACTCATGCTTTTAAGGCAGAATTACACAGCTGGAAATGGTACCGGGAGAACAGGGAAATTGTTTGGAAAGCTGTTAAATGATCTGAAGAACACTCCTTTAGGAGCCATTTACCTCTAATTATTTGTATCAGCTGACAGCAATAACAGCTTGCTGTTGGAAGTTTCTCTTGAAAGCTCTAAAAGCCCTGAATTAGCCACTGCATAGATGACTTAAACATTGTAGTGCTGATTATGATTTTTGGCACTGTACGTGGCTTCTGAGTTTTTGATAAACAAGTGTTTATCAAAAAACAAGTGGTTTTGATAAGCAGAGAGAAAAACGTTTTCATGTAGGAAAAATAAGTTTGAGAATAGGGACTTAATACTTCTTGTTAGAACTATAATTCAGGGGGCCTATAAGGATGCTGGGGAGAGACTCTTCGTTAGGTACTGTAGTGACAGGACAAGGGGTAATGGGTTAAAACGTAAACAGTGGAAGTTTAGATTGGATATAAGGAGGAAGTTCTTTACTGTAAGGGTGATGAGGCAC
>JBAFWW010000646.1:0-10926 GCA_036873685.1 Agapornis canus | reverse complement strand
CAAGGCCAGGTTGGATGAAGCCTTGCATGGCATGGTTTAGTGTGAGGTGTCCCTGTCCGTGGCAGGGGTGTTGGAATTAGATGATCTTAAGGTGCTTTCCAACTCTTAACTATTCTATGATTCTGTTATCTTCTGATTTACTTGTATAGGATGCTGAGGAGTTTCCTGATCTGGCAGCTGCCTCTGATAGAAGAAACAGGCTAGGATCTCAGAAATCATCGTTTACTCCTGCTGTCAGGAAGCAGTCTGAAGTAAGTTGTGTTACGGTATCATGGAATATTAAGAAAATAAACTAAATAAACTAAATTCCAACTAAAGGTGGAATTCTTTTGCCTAGTGTTTATGATGTAAGGCTCTGCCCATGAACAATGAAGAGTTAATCACTGTATTCAGTAGATTCTTATCATACCAAAGGAGATACCTTTTTGGTCTCTGAACTGCTGCTAATTCCTGTATAGGCACTAACTAACACAGGCATCTAAATAGTGTTAACACTTTGTTCTCAAGCTGTGCAACGGAAAGAGTTTGAGTCTAACATCAATTAAAAACCCAAGGGGTTTGGTTTTGGTTTTGGTTTGGTTTTTTTGTTTTTGTTTTTTTTTTTTTACCATGAGTGAAATCCCAAATATTAATTTGGGAATTTATTCAATATGGGAATGGATCCCAAGCTTAAATCACAAGATTAGAAATATTTAGAAATATTATTGTTTTTGCAAAGTAAGTCACATGAATAATAAATGTAAAATTCCAAGTTTCTGTTTCTTTGAAACTAGTTTTGCTGCTGGAAATGTTTGTCATTGGTTTTGTTTAATTATGAATATTAGTGGTTAAAAGAAAATAAACCCCACAAACACAAAAAATAAACCCTTTGTTTTCTTTGTTTGAGGCAGTAAATTACACTGACAGGGAGGAACGAGCAGCAAAAAACAGATTACTGTTCAAGCCAATTTTCTCATAAAATGCTATTCAGACTTGCACCTTAGATGATAGAAACCTTTTAGCTTTGTAAATATATGTAGGATATAGGCTTTTATAAAGTTGTAAAAACATAGTAAGCCACTCTTCTGTAACAGGTATTTGAAGATGAAACTGCCTCACTGGTTTTTATTTTTTCTTCAAAATCTGAAAAAGGAGAAGGAAATCATGAGTCTGTAGCATGGTAGCCAATAGATGGTCACACTTTTAGGTGGTCATAGTAAGATGTTCCCAAAGCCTTCCCCTCTACAGGTTGAAGAACCCCAACTCTCAAGGCCTTTTATGATAGGAGAGCTGTTCTATACAGCTTTTCCATCTCTAGCCATTTTTGTGCCCCTCCTGGGGATCCCATAACTGCACACAGGCCTCTAGCTGGGGACACGTAAAAGCAGAGAGTTAGAATGACTTCCCTGGATCTGCTGGTCACACTTCTGTTTATGCAGCCCAGAATATGGTTGGCTTTCTGGGCTGCGAGCATACACTGCTAGCTCATGTTCAGTTTTTAATCTATCAGTACTTCCAAGTCCTTCTCTGCAGGGCTGCTCTCAGTCCATTCAACCCCTACTCTGTACTGGTGCAGGAGATTGCTGCAGTACAGGTCTAGACCCTTGTACTTGGTCTTGATGAACTTCATGAGCTTTGCACAGGCCCAGTGCTCAAGCCTACCAGGGCCGCTGTGGATGACATCCCTTTCCTCAAGTGTATCAGTTGTGCTACTAAGCTTGGTGTCATTCGCGGACTTGCTGAGGGTGGACTCAATGCTACTGTATATATTCCATTTGAATTTAGTATCACCTCACTTTGCTTTTTTCCTTGTGTCTAAATAGTTTCTCTTCCTTATCACCTTTTGTCTCTGGATTTTAAAGATTCATCTGACAGAAGACCCTTGGAATAGTTGGTCTTCCACAGCAGATGGAAATCCCAAAGTGGATGGACTGTCAGGGAAGCAAGCTTCATCTTCTATATTAGAAAGAAAGAAAATGCAGGTAATTGAATTCATGTTTGAAAATGAATTTCAAAATGACAAAGGAAATTAGCATGTTTAAACATAAGACTAACTCCAAGCTCATCTGCAGTTGTATTCATACATCGTATTCATACTTTGAGATGTGACAAGAGCCTCTTTATTCGAAGCACTCAGGAATAGTAATTGCTAGCTTTCGGTTTGTGATAGAGTGTTTAGGGAAAAATACCACATTTTCATTAGTGTCTACTACTAATGTAGTTCCAGATATCAGGAATTTTTCTTTCACCTGTCTTATTTGAGCATGGCATAAATCCACTCCTAAATGATTGTCTTAAGGAATTTGGAACCTCTTAAAAGTGTTTCTGGTAGATTAAGGCAAGGAGGCAAGGAGATCCACCTAGTTTGGGGCAAGGAGGAGACATATAGTGCATCAGTGAGGTCAGTAAATAGTTCCATGTTGATGAGTAGGTTCTGCTGTAACTCCAATGCAAGATGAGGTCCTAGGCTCAGAAGGAGGTCACAGTCCTTAACCCTGTTGTAACAGAAGCTATAATGAGTTGATCTCCAGGATAAGACTTCTGAAAGTACAGAATCTGAGAGTCATTTGCTTAATACGTTCTGCCTTCATAGTTTGCCTTTTTATAGTCTATTCATTTGTAATCTTTTTATATTCTGAATCATTAAATGTGGTGCCAATTGTGGAACACCATTTTTGCCTTCTCTTCAAAGCAGACAGAAAGATTACTGCTTGTAAGGATGTGTGTGTAAAGATGATGACAACTTTTCATAATAAGGCATTGAAGGTAATGATACATGTGAACTGCAGTGACATACCGTGGAAGATTCACAGAGTAATTTTTCTGTACTTTTTTTTTTCAATTCTTTTGAAAGCCTTTTCTTTTTCAAAGATAGGTGGCAGTCTGACCAAAGTGGGAGCCCAGCACAAAGCACCTCCTTCGTTATTTTATGCTTTTATGTTTTGTTCAAGTAGCTACTCAGGTTATTTGAGCTGTTTCTGATTTTTTTTTTTTTCACATTAAAGTTCATGTGTATTTAAATATCAAAGTACTTTCATTGTATTAAGTTAAAAATCAAAAGTATCATGGAAGTATCAATGGAATGTTAGGAGTGTATTACACACTTTGCAAAATAACATTCTGGAATGGAAAGCATTGCTAATTGGTTCTGAACTTGTTCAGGAAACATCCAGAAGCAGTGGAAAAAAGAGTCAAATTCCTGTGCAGTTGGATTTGGGTGGCATGCTGGCAGTCCTGGAGCAGAAGCAGCAAACAGAGAAGTCAAAACAGTCTTCTAAACCTGTGGTGTTTTCAGGTATTGGTTACAGTGAAATTTCTTTTCTTTCCCTTTAAGTATTCAAAAGTTACATGTAGCTGGATTTCTGATCTATAATGATGCCTGAATATGCAGGCAGGAGCACAGTTCACAAGAGACAAAAGGAAATGAAGGGTCGTAAAAAAAATGTTTTTGAAGCATGGCAGTTTGAATTGTTAGACGAAAACTTGGGGAAAGAATCTTTAGGAGAATTACTTGTGAAAAAGAACAGCTTACATAAATGTGAAAGATGATTGAAATTTGGCTTGGACAAAAATGCTTATGATTGTGGAAGATTTTGCTTTTTTCTTAAAACCAGGTTTGTGATCTGAACCTGCAGGAAGGGACTAAGCAGTAACAAAGGCTTTCTAATGCTCCTCTAAAATCCTAGAGCTCTAACTTATGTGAAAAAGCTCCTTTGCAAACAGAGGGGTTATATGAGTCAGCCCCTGCCAGAGGATGAGTTGTGCCATGCCTGATAATTATGGAATAATTGCTGTCAACAAAGTGCTAGGTTTGGGTGATTGAGAGACTCTCAGACCATGGGGATGCAAAGCCAGGAAGCAGAAACAAATAGCACAGTGACAGTACTGTAGGTCAAAATTTAGTGCTGGCTTTGTTAGTGCAGTATATTTTGCAAAAAGAAAGAGTATTTGCTAGAATTTAGTGATAAATTTTCTCTCCTTATTTGAGTAAAGATTTTTTTTTAAATATTATAGAAAGAGAGCTAATCATGAGAGAATTAATCTCACTATATGGTTGCTGAGCTTGAAATAAAAAAGCTTAAAATACCAAGCCTCAATGAGTTTCCTTCAGTAACTGGGAGAAATTGTAAGATGCTTTTAAAACTACTTCTTCTGTAATTGATTTTTTTGTTTTGTTTTGTTTTGAGTCAGTCAGACTCAGTACTGTAGAGGTGCTAATAACCCCGTTTATTTCTGTACAATTATACAGTATGTGAATTGGTGAGATAGTGGAGCAGAAAGTTATGGGTCGCAATTACTTCTAAGAGTAAATCGTGTCTTAATTCTGTGTCTCAGTCTGGTACAGAAGAGAAACTGGTGTGTCATATTCATATCCTGGAAGCATAAAGTAGATGTTACTTTAGCTTTGCACTCACTTGAACAGTCAGTGCACCCATTAAATTGGTGTCTACACAAAATTTAGCTCTAGCTTGAGAAGAGGCATTGTACTGACCTCTGTAACCAGAAGAACAGCACAGTGAACAAGAAGGGCAAAGAGTGTGCAGACAAAATTATTTTATTCCACTTACCATATTTACTTAATCTGGGAAATAATGTATGGATGAAACAGCATAGTAATGTAGTAGTTATTCTGTTTTAAATTATGTTTTGGAAATGCATCAGTAGTGCAAACTGACACAAACTGTTGAAGCCATCAAGTTTAGGAACATGAGAACTCTGAATTTCAAATGAATGAAGTGATGTACACAATGAAGGAAATATAATGTGTCTGCAAGATGTATGCTTATGTACTGCTTTAAACCCAGGTTCAATTCTTGTAGCCACCTATGCTAACATATTGCTCAGCGTTCTTGGCAGTGTTCTCAATTTGCCTTTGTTACAGAGCCACTAAAGAAATGCTGCAGTGTGGCAGTTTTATGAAGTAAACTGTTCATGCTAATAGTACAGTATGTGATGTTGGAGGATCAGCATATAAAGACTTTGAACGTAAAATGAAGAGGGCTCAAGACAAGCTGCCAGAAGGTTTGAATGTTTTCTGGGGGAGAGAGGTTGCTTGAGGCGCAAAGGTGTCAAGCTCATTCCCCTGATACTTATCCTCTTCATTGACTTTCTAATGTAACCTGGTTTATATTGCAGGTAACTGAAGTTTGACAAAGTGCTCTCACAGGATATAGCAATTTCTACTGATAGCAGCTGAAAAGGGAGAATAGTCTTTAAGGTGTTAGGTCACGGTGTCGAAGGCTCAGGTTCAGTGACTTTGCCAGTCATTTAATGCTTCTGTGCTCTAAATCCTTGGAAAAATGCATGTAAAGTAGACATCTCCTGAGACCTGTGCTGGTTAAGCAAAAGAGACATAGCTGTAGCTTTGAGTTACTCATTACCCATCTGCAAATGAACTTCGTCCAACTTCATTAAGGTGTAACAAATGGTAGGAGTGTTGCAGATTATTTATGTGTTTATATAAATCTGCAGTACTGCAGCTCAGTATTTATTTTAATGCAAGGCAGAATCTCTGGAGGATGCCATTGTCATAAAACATGGAGATTTCTGAAGGTTTACTAAGCCACTTTGGCATGGTGTTGAAGGTAGCTCGGAGTGCAGTGTTTTGCCAAATTCTGCTTTGCAGAGTTAATGACAGTTGATTGCCTATAAGTACAACACAACAAAAAATTCATAGGTGTATACTAGTCCTAATCCTGTTATTAAACTTGCACTGGATACTGGTTAAGGTATTTGTTATTGTCTGATGCAGACTTTTGGTTTTTGTATTTCAGTTGGTGGTGCCATACCATTGCTTTCTAAAGAACCTACTACAGCCACAAAAAGTCACCGATCAAACCAAGCAAAGATGCCTCATAACCCTTTGGATTCCAGTGCTCCTTTGGTAAAGAAAGGGAAACAGAGAGAAGTCCCTAAAGCAAAGAGACCAACACCTCTTAAAAAGGTGCTCATAGTTTTACCTTAAATAGTACAACATAAGCTAATATAAATTCAGTATTAATCTGTGAGTCTGTTAAACCTTCTGGAGTGGAGATCTGCATCTCAGCCTCTGCTTGTCTAAATCCTTTCCTTGGTGTAAAAAAAGGGAAGGAAAGGGAGGAAAGAAGAGCAGCTTCTTGCTAAGTAGCACGTACAGATTCTCCCAGAATATAATTTCTCACTTAAATCACTTGATAGCTGAAAAAGTGCCACTACGGAAGTGTGAACGCATTGTTGGTACTGGGGGGCATCCAAAGAAGCCTTATGTGGTTTGGAAAAGCCATGCTGATTTGCAAGACTTGGGAGAAAGGATCAAAGATATAGTTTAATATTTCTGTGCTCTTCCAAGCCAGAACCTCAGGTGATTCTGTAGCAACTAGAGATTTCTTTTGCGTCTCCCCTCTTTGCCCATTCACATTGCTTCCTGTCATGTCTTCTATACAGAGGATTTTGAGATAACACTCCATTGCAGAGTTGCTTTTTGATCTAGAACAATTCTTACACAGCTAGTGAAGGTAATTAAGTAGTCAGTCTGTGCTGCTTAATGGAATTTGAGAACTGCACAATATAAACAATGTATATAACATGTAACAGAACCGTAGGAGGTGATACTTACTACTTTGTCTTCTGGCTGTTCTATCTTCATGTAATCTGTTTTTCAAAGTAGATTTGAGAAGACAGGGCTTACTTTTTCTGTGTAGTATCTGTGTTCTGACTACAGAAGGACACTTATTTTTGTTCTTTGCTCATCTTTGACAAATGCAAATGGAGAAATTACTTTTAAAATTAGGTTCTGTGGTGTAATTACAAATTTTGGGTAGACTGGCTGAGCTAGTGGTCATACATACTATAACTGCTTCTTAGCAGATATAAAAGCAGAGAAGGAAGATGAGTTGCAGGAAACTGATTAATGCTTTCACCTACACTAATGTGTCTGGATCCAGCATACGTCATACTTTCCTTCCTTCTGTGTACCATACAGCTTAGCTATCTGTGGCAATTTCTTCTCTTTTTCTTCAACCAGCAAATGCAGAGACAGCAATCTATTAGTCTGACTCAGGGGAAATAAAGGGAAATAAATAACAAGGAAATAAAGGGGAAGAGGAGTTGTGCATATATACGTGTATGTGTGTACCTGAGTGTTTGGCTGAATTGCCACAAATTGACAGCTTGAAGAAGAATGATAAAGAAGAGGACTTTCACATGCTTCTCTGCATTGAAGCAATTTGTTCCTCTAACTTTTAGTTCTGCCTTTCATCCCTAGTAATGATTTTCTCCATCCAGACACTAGTAATCAAGGAGAAAGTACTTTTCTGTGTACATCTAGGGAATGTATTTCCTTCTTTCTATGTGCAGATTAAACCACAGATGTTGTAAACTTTGACTGATAGTGCCAAACCTCTTTATGAATGATTTGTATGTAAAACTTGGTGAGAGAAACTGCTGTGTTATCTGTGTGACATTGATTTGGGTTTTACATACATATTTATATATATATATTTAATTTTTTTTTTTAGATTATTCTGAAAGAAAGAGAACAACGAAAACAGCAACACCTGTTAGTACAGACAGCAGTACCAAAAGATGAGGATAATATTTGTAAGTCTGCAGAAAATGTTACTGAAGATGAAACGCTTCCACCGGATGGTCAAGCAGGTATCTTTCAAAAGAAAGCTATAATACAGTATGTAGATGGAGATTTGATAGTCAGCACACTCAGCACTTTGACAGATGTGTTCCAAATCTGCTTAAAAAGAGGTACAGTAATAAATTCAACAAGATTCATGGCGTTCACAAGGCCAAGTTCAAGGTCCTTCAACTGGGTTGGGGCAGTCTGGGTGGAAACTAGATTGAGAGTAGCCCTGTAGAGAAGGACTTGGGGGTGTTGATTCACAATAAGCTCTGCATGACCCAACAGCATGAACTTGCTGCCCATAAAGCCAGCTGTATGCTGGCTTACATCAAGAGGAGCAGGTTAAGGTATGTGATTTGCCCTCTCTACTCTGCTCCAGTGAGACCCCCACCTGCAGTACTGCATTCAGCTCTTGGGCCCAAACATAAGAGGGATGTAGCCCTGTTGGAGCAAGTCTGGAGGACGCAACAGAGATGATCAGATGGCTGGAGCACCTCTCCTGTGAAGAAAGGCTGAGAGAGCTGGGCTTGTTCACCTGGAAGAAGAAAAGGCTCTGGGAGACTTTGTTAAGTCTTTCAATACCTGAAGGGGGCCTGCAAGAAATCTTGAGAGGGACTTTTTTTACAAGGGCATGTAGTGACAGGGCAAGAGGGAATGATTTTAAGCTGAAAGAGGGTAAACTTAGATTAGATATTACATAAAAATTCCTCACTGTGAGGGTGATAAGACACTGAAACAGGTTCCCAGAAAAGCTGTGGCTGCACCATCCCAGGCAGTGTTCAAGACCAGGTTGGATGGGGCTTGGAGCAACTGCTCTAGTGAAAGGTATCCCTGTCCATGGCAGGGGTTTGGAACTTGATGATCTTTAAGGTCCCTTCCAACCCAAACCATTCTGTGATGAAAAAGAAAGGCATGACCTGTTTCCCTGCTACCACAGAGGGCTGTAATACTGAAGTAATGACACTTCAAGATATAGTTGAAAAGTTTGTCTTTTCGCAATGCTTTTTGCATTTTTTCATTGAGATATCTTTATTTACATGATAGCTGTTCCTGTGTCACAAGTTGCTGAAGGGTTTCTTGAGAGCACAGGGGTAAAGGAATCAACAAAAGCTTCTATGACCTCAAAGCAGCCAACCTCCAATCTTCCAAAAATCCACAGCAGGAATTTCAGAGAGTAAGTATTGATTGTACTGATATTTTTCCATAGTATCATTGATACAGCATTTTTGAAACAAGATAATATTCTGTGTAACACCAGTTGGAGTTTAAACTGAAGGTTCTAATTTTTCTTTTGGTTTTCCTTTTTTTTTTCTCACAGTTTTTCTCTATGCTGACACACAAACAGAGAAGTGTTATGCAGAGAAATAGCCTGTGCATTTCTGTAATTCTCACTTTAAAATGCATGTTCCTTGAAGAAAAAAAAGAGACAAGGAATTCATTAGAGGCTAAGGAAGGAAAAGGAGGTGCTGTTAAAGTACCATATTTTAAATAAATGGAGTACCAGCTTAATATTTAAGAAAACAAGTAGTACACTTACTTTTAGTGTGTGCTTTGGTTTTCTGCTACTCAGCCAAATGACAAAAGTGTAAGGAATGTAATCAGCCAGACATTTGCATGCTGTGGCTAGACAGAGAAGTAAAGGGAAGATTTATGGGTTATTACGCACAAACACTTTTGGTTTAGTTTAAACAGATGTGTATCCATGTTTCCTTATAGAAGAAGAAATACTCATTACTCTATGTGATGACGTAGGAGATGTAGTCATGACAGTTTAAAATAGTTACTTTAGGTTAAGCAGTGTTCTAACTTTTAATTTTCCTCCCATAAATGCACCACTAGGCTTTTTGCAGCTGGAGTTACAATAACAGTTAATATTGATACACCCATTCTTTATGTTCTTGATGTCATGTGTTAGTTCTAATTTAACTTCTAACTGCGTTTAGAATTACTTAATCCTTGTTCATGCAACACTGTTTAACTAAAAGCACAGTTTGAGTTGAATATGTGCAGTGTAACTCTGTTCTGCCTATTACAGGATGTAGAGCATTTAGCAAAGCTTAGAATTTTTTCTTTGGATTAGATTTCAGTGATTTAATAGATTTGTCTTTGAGACTTAGTGAAGTAAGTCTGGAAATAGTAAACAAAAACTCAACGTTTTGAGATAATTGCATCTCTTAAGATCAGGGGCAGATTTTATGATCTCATGTCTCATAATCTTATGTGAACTTGCAACTTGGCATAGAATCATAGAATAGTTACGGTTGGAAAGGACCTTAAGATCATCTATTTCCAAACCCCCTGCCATGGGCAGGGACACCTCACACTAAACCATGCCATGCAAGGTTTCATCCAACCTGGCACTGAACACTGTCAGGGATGGAGCACTCACATCGTTGGGCAGCCCATTCCTGTGCCTCACCACCCTAACAGGAAAGAATTTCTTCCTTACATCCAATTTAACTTCCCCTGTTTAAGTTTTAACCCATTACATGTTGTCCTGTCACAGCAGTCCCTAATGAAGCAGCCCTCCTCAGCATCCCTATAGACCCCCTTCAGATACTGGAAGGCTGCTAGGAGGTCTCTTCTCCAGGCTGAACAGCCCCATATTTCTCAGCCTGTCTTTATACAGGAAATGAGTTTAGTAGGTATTTTGGGGAAGGAATCTTTCTTCCCTGAATCTTCACTAACTGATGATGGTTGATTTTTACCACAGTGAGATAGATTGACTGAGAGCTCAGTGTCTGGAACTGCATCTTCCATTCAGTGTTCTTGAAAGAGTGTAATAGGAATAGAATTGATCCCCCTTGCACCCTCACTTTCATTCTTTCATTCTCCCCTGACAATGAAAGGAAAAACTTAACCTGGGAATTTGAAAACCAGCTCACCATGCCACAGTGGTTGTATCAAAGCTCAGCTGTGCTGCCTTTTGCAATAACAGACACAAAATAGCAGCAGCCATTTTGTGATTACGTAGTAGGCTCCTATAGCCGTGTAGTCACTCAAACAAAATAGAAGTGCATGAACAAATTACAGTTGCTCTAAAGACTGCTGATAGTTGTGCAGACAACCATTTGTAACTGTTACATTTGATACTGCTGTGTATCAACCACTCTGCAGTATCGAATGTAACCACTCTGAAAGTCAGAATCTTTATGATGACTTCAGCCTTCAAGAAACACTCTGCTTATCTCTCCTAGGCCAAGCAGATCTAAAAACATTACTTTTTTTCAATAATTAAACAATTATCAAAATATTATCATTATAAATCCTGCCTTGATTTTTCAGAGAATCATAGAATAGTTAGGGTTGGAAAGGACCTTAAGATCATCCAGTTC
>JBAFWW010000638.1:0-21555 GCA_036873685.1 Agapornis canus | reverse complement strand
CTACAGTCCCTAATGAAGAGCCCCTCTCCAGCATCCCTATAGGCCCCCTTCAGATGTCTCTCTCCTCCTGAAACTAGGTTTTGTCAACTTCCTGACAACAAGCAACGTGATGTGATGTAGAAAGTACCAAGGAAATCAGATGCAATAAAAGTACCCTTAGCTACAAGACTATTTTTGGAATCAGATATTCAAACATCATAAAGTGAACACAAAACCAGTTTAGAGTCCTCAAGACTCACATTAGTAGGCATGAAAATTTCAGTGCAAGATATGAGGAAAAAACATTTTCCTTACAACTTGCATAACCTAGAGACACAAAAGGTGCCCAAAGTCATGCTGCTCAGCTGCTATAACAAGTTGCAGAGTTTCAGACAATTATACACATACATTGGCAATTCTTATCCGTCTTTGCTCTATGGTCCATTAGATACCACCAAATGTAGGAACATGCATCCAGGACTCCAAGGATAGCTTACAGCACAGAGTGCAATATCCATATCAGCCTTTGCAAGCTGGCACATGCTGTAATTACCAGGAAGTAATTACAGACTTCAGCATATATTGTACAATGCTACTGAGAGCTCAAGTAACTATACATGTGTATTTACCTATGACAAAACTCAGCAGAGTAAAGCTAGTATGAGTATTCCTACACATGGTATCATATGTAGATAAAGGCACGCAAGCACTGTTATTTGCTTTGCCACACCACCATAAAATGTTGCATACTGCCTCAGGTTTAAAACCTCTGGAGATGCTTTTTCAGTCCCTATTGCCCTTTTACAGTTCTTTTCTGCATATTTCCTTCCACCATGCCATTGCAGATTGATTTTGTAGTGGCTACCTGAAATAATTTAATTTAAATATCACTTTGTGATGTGAAAACTGTACATCTATTCACTGTCCACTCTCAGTAACACTTCCCGACTGCTAGTACAGAGTTGATTGTACATCTGAATGATAGCAGCACATATGCACCCCATGTATCACTCACTGACTTTAATGAGCAACAGTATTAGTGTAATTACCTAAGAAACAACTGCACACCATGCTTTAGTAAGCCAGCTGTGATTTAGTGCAACCATGATAAATAGGAGCAGAGAAGCTACTCTGAAAACATAAGGCAGCTTATAAGATTCCTTATCCAGTGGGAAGGTGAAGGTCAGAAATGTCTCTAGTATAAGCAAAACCCAATGGTAAAAGAGAACTCTATATGACTAATTCAAAGTGGAATGCTCTACAGCTAAAGGAAAAATTCACAACAGTGTAATTCTTCAAACACTCAGGAGGCATGAGCTAAGAGCTGGTACCCTATTTGGAGACTGTTTCTTAATAGCAATGATATTCATTAAACTCTACTGCCTAAAAGCATCAGATACATGACACCACCTTAAATATGTTTTTTCATTACAGAGAGCAAGAGAGGAAGCCATCAGCCCTAGTGTCAGAGTTCAGGAGATCATGGCTCTATTTTTGGCTGAACCAACTTTATGTGACCTGGTCGAACTATACAGAAATGCTTTGTGCTCAGCTGTGAAGAAAGCAGTTTGACTTGCAAAGCTTTTTCCTATTGTCTTTGCAGTTTTAGGTATGTGTTTAACATAGATGTAAAACACCAGATAAAATTCAAATAAGATATCTGAAACAGCTGCCAGGAACTGGCAGCGTAGTGCCACACCAAACAAGGTTTCACATGAACTTGCCTGGTTACAGTGCAGGTAGTATATAGACTAAAATAGACCAGTGAACCCAACTATGAGACAAGACTGGAGGGACAAAGCAGTCCCTTAAACAGCGAGGAAATTGCACGAGGTGACAAAACAAATCAGTGACATCATTTGGCTTTGAACTCAAGCTTCTCATGTCCAGCTTCAATCTCATCAGGGAATCGTACTCAGAAGTCCCTTAGGAAAGCTGTTTGGGTTCCTGCAGCACAGAATTTCACCCTGCTACATCCTCTCCATTGCAAAACTCACAAAATCCATTAGCAGCTCTCGCCCTCTACAGACTTCCGATTTCACTTTGTAATAGAAAAAGCTCTCCTTGCTAGGCTTCACAACCCTGAAAGTAACAGTGTGGTTTGCAGCAGTATCATTGTTTGGACATCAAGGGACAAAAAGGAAACAGTGACCTCTACGCAGAAACACTTCAGAGTGCTCTGGATTTCCAAGTGTGCTTTGGGAAACTCAGTTTAAATTCATACCTGGGATATTTTTATACATTTATCAGCAGAAAAGAAGTGACTATAGAATTTATTACTCTACAGTGCTGCTATTCAGCAGATGCCTGTTTAAGGGAGCAGTGTGGGGGTACACTGCAGTGTACTGTAGCACACAGTCTGTGAACAGAAACATGCAAACAGGAAAACAGATCCAGCTGAATGGCTGTTTGAATGGTCTGTGCTGGCTTTGGCAAAAGCTATTTGCTGTTTACATAGGAAACCAATTTCCGTAGGCAGAAGTGAGTTTCACTGCTCTGTTCACTAAGGATCCCATGCAATTTCTCTGTGTTAAGCACTCTTCAAAACTTAATCCAACTACCAGTCTGGCACTTATCTAAACAAACCCTCATGGCCCAGACAACTGAGACAGTTCCCAAACCAGGGTCACCCAAGTAGGCTGTATTTTTGCTCTTGTGTTGAAACAGCATGGCAGTAGTTACTGCAATTTAAACTTCATCCTTTCAATAGCATTGCTAGGAAGGATTTCAGATAGTTTGAAGGGTTTGGGGTTCATCACCTGCTCCTACAACAAGGATTTGTTGACCTTGAACATGGCAAGTTAATTTGGAAGTGGAAGCATGCTTTAGAATTCTCAGCATCAACAAAGAGACTCAATTTCTCTTGCATTGCTTTGCCCACTGCCTTGTTCTAGTTCCAGTGTTCTTATGAACTATTAATTTTTACTTGAAGTTCTCAAAATACAGGCCTGTAAAAACCTGAACACACTTTAATAGAAAACAATGCTCCTTTTGTATCTTTATGAAAGCTGTTGCAGGAAAATGTTACTCCCCTGTTTGAGTTAGAGCATTAGAACCTAAATGTAGTACAACTGTTTAATTGAGTAGGGCACTAAAATAATCTGTCTCCTACTTACTGCCTTGCTTTCATTCCCACTGCACTTGATTGAGCTTTTCCAGTTTTCCAGCCCAGCACACCCTCAAAGCAACTGTTACCAACCAATCCTTCATCTTCAAGCTCATAAAAATGTGAAGGCAAATTTATTTCCATTTTAGTTCCCTTGATCAAAGGGTTAATTTAATTCTAATAGTGAAGCCTATTGAACTAGCTGAGACAAACTTCCTTTCCAGGGGAAAACAGGAAATGTGTTCTCAAGAGGATGAGCCTGAAACCCACTGTTTCCCTACAGCTGCTCTGAATCTGTGTAGATATCAAAACACTACCTTATGCCAGGAGATTTCCATTTCCCTCAGTGCCAGCTATTCTCATCAGGATCAGCTCAGAGGTTTTACATTCCCTGCTCCTCTCAGGAAATATTCTTTATATTCCATAAGGCAGCAGCAGTTCTCCCTCTTCCTTCATATAGTGGTAATTCTTCCATATACCAGCACATACCCTTCTAAACTTCTCTGTCTGTGAGAACTGACCCTGGGCCCACTCAGAGAATGCCACATCAATTTCCTTATTTACTTTTAACAGGCCCCCACCATTTCAAAGGAAGGGTCCCATCACAGAGATATATATCCCCTCTTCCTCTTCTCCAGCTCTCTTAAACCAGCAAACAAGATTATCCTGAAATGATCAAGCTACAAGAGAGACTGCAGTAGCATTAGCCTGTGGTCAGAGCAACAGCACACAGCTCCAGCTGCTGAACACAACAGCTTCCCTGCTGCTCAACGTGCCATAGTCCAAGCACAGTTGGGCAGTGAACCAGGCATTTACATCTAATACATGGGATTCAGGAGGTAAAGCTGGAAATAATAACATGGAAGCTGCCAGCTAGAGAGTAGGAAAATAATACCCAGGAGTTGACAGGTCTCCAGGAGTTTCAGTGAAAGAGCTTTACTTTACATTGTCAAGTATTTCACTGAGGATGGAGATAAACGAAAGTCCTAGCTATATTCAAGTACATAGTGATTTTTTTCCTGCATTACGACTAAGGTATATAATAAAGTCAGCTTTATAACTCCATTTAAAAGCTAAGAAAAAGTATAGCTAAATACAGTCAACTGTCAAAAAGCGAGGAAGTGGCTGAGAAAGAATACAACAGCTTGAAATACCTTTAAATGTGGTAAGCCCCTCACCCCTTGCCAGCAAGTTCTGGAAGCCAATAGAAAGCACAAGTTTAGATCCCCAAATGCTTCACTTTGCACTTTCCTAGTTTACAGCCACAGGAAACATGATCCTTTCCACTCTACTTGGTATCTATGTTCTACATCTTACAACTTAGCCCAGCTTCTCAATAGGTGAGAAACACTGCAGTGCCCTTAGGAAAGCTGGAAAGCTTCTTCTGTCCATCTGCTGAAGTGTGACAGAGGCATTCTCCATGAGGGGGGGAGAAGAAATAATCAACTTCTACTGACTTTCTGACAGTGCCATAGAACTTCATCTCTAATGATGCCAGTTTTGAAGATACTTGGATCAAAAAAAGGAAAGGGCTTTATGTCTGGAATCAAAGAGACAGTTTCTGTATTGCTCATCAGGATATGGCTGAAAATTCCAACTGTACCCCCAGCAAACTACTCACCTACTTGATCATTTAGGGTGCACAGCTGCACAACAGTCATTCAGGTTTAAAACACATGGGGTTAGACCATAGGGCTGTCCAGAATTTGCAATGCCACTGCTGTCAGTTTTGGCTCCAAAAGAAGATTTTACCCACCAACCGAATCGATTTTACCATCTCCACAGTGTGGACACCCTGCGCTTGAATTGGGACTGCTGGGAACTTGCATCACCACCTCCATAGTGGGTGCAAGAGACTCTCTCCCCCTGCAGGCTAAAGTGCAAGAGCCACACAACCACTCCGACACCAGCACAAAGGCCTCCGATTAAACATACCCGATATCCTGGAACTTCAGGTAGAGGTTCATACATCAGATTGCTCCCTGAAGCAACAAAACCCTAAACCCACCTCAACACTAACATCCTTTTCTGCTAGTTATTAATAAGTCATTAATTCAGTTAACTAATGCTGAGCTCTCAAAACACGAGAAAGATTCTCTTTTGATCTCACAGTGCTAGGGAGCTGCTATACATTAACTCATATTTCAAACTGTTGTGGCATGATACCATTTGCTTACAGCACTCAGGAAACAAAAATTCCACCTTGATCAAATGTCAATACAATTTGAAGCTCTGAAATGAGGTGCACACCTAATCCTGTCAAATCCATCTGAAAACCTGACCAAGCTAGCTTAAGGACCAAGAGAGGCAAGAGCTGCGAGTCTTTAAAGCTGATGCAGTGCAAGCTACATTTTCATTATTGTTTTCATCATGTTAAGTATATACAGTTAGAAAAACTAAGTTACCCTGAACACCAATGAAGGTCTCTAATGACTTGATCTTAAAAGGTCAGATTAATGCACTCTTGCAATAATCATGGCAGTTACAAGAGACATTACGCATGCTCGGCTGTCATCTCCTTAAGCCTTTATCCCAGGACCATAAAGTAGAACTATCTGAGCACGTTCAGATGCCTCAGAAGACCAGTTTAGGTGTAGATAAATGCAGTTTGAGGAGTTTTTCAATGAAGGGGTTGGTTCCATGATCTAAATTTTCCCTGCTGTGGTTCCTGTCTTCTTCCTTGCACCTTGACAACTCACTCATTGCACCTCCCTCTTGCCAATCCTAGCAGTCATCTGATGCAACAGTAAACCAATCCAGAAGTGACAAAGGCATTCATACTGTTTTGACAGGGAAGCTAGGGCCTCACCTCCAAAGGACAAAAGAAAACAGGAATAGCCCATTCAGCTGTTTCAGGAAGAATGCTGTGTCCTGCCCAGGCATACTGTAATTTTTGGTAGGGTTCACAGGTGATACAAGGTGAGATTCATTCAGCAAAGAAGTTGCCAATTGCAGATGTAAGGGCTGCCTTGAGTTAGGAATCTTCTATGCTGGCCTATTATGTCTACACTACATCTGTTTTGCATGACAGCTTCACTGCAGCCAAGAAAGATCTGAGCCATAGTGCATAAGCACTTATTTGTCTAGCCTGGCATGCATATGCATTGGTACACTTGGACAGAAAAATATGTTAGAAAGGAAAATACAGGAATCTGCACTCACTCAGTACAGAGGGGAAGGCAAAGGAAGAGGGAGAAAGGTCTTAATCCCTAAGAGGGAATACGTCTTTGAGCTTCAGTGAATTCACTGCAACACTGTAGCCTGAGTTCTGAACATCTCTCTCATCAATCTGATCCTGAGCATGGTAAAGCCCCTGCACCGACATGGTGGGGGGACATAAAGATGCTGCTGCCAGTGTAACATGACCAGTCTTCACCACTGTAATAAACAGCAGGAAGAGAAAGCAAATGAATGATTACAGCCCTTGCTTACTGTCACCCAGTTTTCTTTTGAAAGGAACCCCCTCAACAGGTAATTGATGTGTGTGCATGACCGGTATGATGCTTGAGCAGCATGTCAACAAACTTGGACAGGCAGTTCTGTGTAGAATAAGCCCTGAACCAGCTCTGCTTCAGGTGTTCTGCTCAACCTGCCTTTGAGAAAAGTTTGAGCTTCTACTAAGGCCATCAGTAAAATTGACAGATTCCCAATAAAACTGGGTTGGTATATACTTCCATAGGTAATCCATTCATTTTAATGTTTTCAGTTTTACTACTATTCAACTAATTCTCTCAAACATAATCCATAGATTATTATATCCATAGATAGAAATGTCTATCTTAAATCCAGAAATAAAGCTGCATGCCAATCAATGTCAGTGATGAAAAAGCAATTTTCACAACATGTAATTACAATATAGGGTATGATCTACTCGGAAAGTGCTTTAAACAAAGGTGCTAGTGAAATGACAGAGTACCAAATGCTTTTAAACTGAGTAATTTTTTTCATGCACTAGGTCTTCCTGGTGCACTAGCCACAGCTCCTACACAAATCCATGGGTGCTTTGCTAAAGGAGGTATTACAGTCAGTCAGGTGATGAGAGCCAACTGCATAAGCAATGGAACTGTTATTAGTCACACAGCCTAAGGCAGTATCAACTGGTGCTGAAGTTCTACTGACTAAAGTCACTGCTATCAGGTCAACATTAGATGGCAGCAAATACCTGTAAATTAATAAAGGGTAAACATGCAGGAAACTGCACTAGGGGACAACTGTGCAACACAAAGCTCTCCAAATCCAGATACAGCCCTATCAGCCCCAGGAAACAGGTACCCAAGAACCCAGAGAACCTTTACCTCGAAACTAAACCAACCCAACAATGGTCAGAGGAATACTTCAAGTGACATCCAAGGCCAAACCTTAAAGCAATAAAAAACACCAACCTCAAAACCAAACATGGCTTAAAATGATGTTATAGAGGAAGTTCAAGGCCATCAAAAGAAGTGATTTAGCAACATCACAAGAGAGTGGTTTCTCATTACCTACAGTGTATTACATGGCTCTTTACACCTCACCCCTCTCTCTGAGTCTGTGCAACTTCAACAGCTACGCTGTGCTTCTGCATTATTTGCCAGAATATTAAGATCTCAAAGACATATTCAAGTTAAATTTGCGTGGCATATTACTCTGGTAAGAGGAAGAAATAGAATCTTTTGAAGGATTACACTTCACGGTTTCCTTTGGATCATTTTTATTTGGTTTCTCTCAGCAGTGAAAAGCAAAAACATTACAAACCTGTAGTGCAGTAAGTATGAAGCACTGTAAGTAATTGCTGCTATAAAACACAGCAGATTCACCAGAATGGAAGAGGCTGACTCTGCTTGTCCTGAGCATTTGCTAACCTGTCTCCCATCCTTTGATGTCACAGCCTCGGGGTTTTCATTAAAGGCCACTGAGTGTCTGGACCACAAACTATCATCTTTTCTTTCCTGGATTGAAACAATTTAGCTCTGCTAGAAAATGCAGCTGGAGGCATGTCAACGCTAGAGGGGGGCAGAGCATCGCACCGGATCGACACATCCTGCATTCCCTTCGAAGGAGCCGCATTCCCTTGTAAGGAGCCACAATTAGAAAAACCACTGGCCAGTGGAGCAATTTGGGATTCCCAGACTTTCTGAACTATTATGGTATAAGTGAGTGCAAGACAGTAATCTTATCGGAAGAGATAAGCAGCAAGCTAGTTCATTTCATTAATATGGGTCACTACATTTCCTTAGAGGAGCAGAATGCCAGGAGTTTCTCTCACTGGCCAACTAATATTTACATGGGGATATAATAACACCTTTTTTCCAGCTCATTTGAAGTTGCAGTACTTCAAGATGCATCTAAGAAGGCAAAAGCCTTCAAAATACACTCCAACACCAACTTAAGAATGTTGCAAGATGGCAGAGATGCTACTCAGGAAGAGAGTGCACATTATGCCAAATCATTCTTGATATTCCTTTGGGCAAAAGACCTTTTCTATTTCTCCTTTCACTGCCAGACAAAAGTGTTTGCTACCTCAGTTGCAACTGCAGCTTGACATGGGAAACTATTACTTAACAACACAGAGAAAACTGGTAAAATATGAGTAAGAGTTAAGCCTGTGGTAATCATTCAGCACAGCTTTTTCACTGTATGGGACCAATTCAATATGTATAGAGTAAATTGCCAACCTACCTCCTTTCCGCAGCAGATAGATGGGCACAACATAAAGCATCACATGCTGGATGTAATAAATTTCCATTTCAAATGGAAGCTGTGGAATAAGGAAAATATTTGTAAATGTTTTTCATCACTGACACCTGAGTTTCAAGGAATCATTCTCCTCATGACCCATGAAAAACCCTTCCCTTATTTCATCACCTATGTATATTAACAAAGAGATGACATTCATCACCACTGCTTTGAAAGTGCAGCTAAGAGGCATTCCCTTTGCCACAAATGCAGCATTTCAAGCAGACAATTCTCAGAAGGAGCTAGAAGCACAGCAAAGAAGGAATAAAATAAAACTGCTCTTTTCCCTTAATTATAAATTACCATTAACAATGCAAAACCCACAATAATCAAACCAGGAACTATACACACCCCGTATGATAGTAGCCTATTTAGAAATAAAAGATAATTGCTGCCTTCTGGGTAGTAAAATTCTATTTATAGCATTTGATAAATAAGGTCTTTTATATATAAAAGTATATAAATAAATATATACTTAAGTAATTGCTGAGGAGACCTGTGCAAAAATCAAAAGGCCTGATTTTCAGCAAACTGCATGTATGTGTGAAACTTATATGCTCCACAAAACATAAAATAATCAGTATTTTATTGGTTGTAAAGAGAAGCTGCAGAAAGATGCATATAAACAAGTTACCAGTTCAGATTAAATCAGGTATTTCTCACATGCTGACAGCTTTTGGGAAGTCACAATTCATGTTACTTCTCAGAGAAGCCAGACAGACTGTGCTAAAAATAAGCCGAACCACAACCCTGAGTTTAATTTGAACCCTTTAATCTAGGCCCAACTAATTCTAGCTTTCTCTCAGTTAGAAAAGGTGATGGGCCATATTTGAAAGTTATTCCCATCTGTAAGTGCCTTTGCCTGTATCTATTTGTTAAACTAAAGCAACATATTTAAATCTGAAGAGTAGTAGAAAAGATTCCAACTCAAAGTCCAGAATTCAGCTTCTTGCTGCAGCTCACTTACAGATATGAAAAGACTTTGCCATTGTTTTTCAGAAGTGAAAACTGGACACCACCACCACACACGTATGAAATCACGCAGGAGTAACACAACGCCCTGAGGTTTGGCTCAAACACAGCCTTATTCTATCATTCCACAGAGAATCCAGACACAATTCCTACCAATAACAGTAGTCAATAAGCTGCTGGTAATTAATACAGTGATCTTTGGAATTCAACAATAATTCTTATAGCTTATTTTGAACGCCAAGGGTGCTAAACCCAACAGCTGGATTCTGCTAGTCCTGGCATCCCCAGCAGCACAGTATCCCTGTCTTGACTACAGCCTCCAAGATGTTCAGCCAGCATTTGGGAGACTAAGCAAAAAAAAAGAGGAAAAAAAAGCAACACAACCCCCCCCCAGCTTCCATACAATAACCATTGGGTTATTTCATTCCAAGAATTCTGTAGCAAAACATAAAACCAAGCAAGGTCATAGTATGCAAAAGCAAGAACTTCACAGAAGCTGTGAGGTTTCCTGAATCTGAATCTTTTCCTCTGTCCCTTATTGAAAGACACAGAGAGCAAAGTCAAGGAATCCAAATTATGTGGGAAGAGGCTAAAGCAGGCAGCTTTCCTAGCTGCAGAAAGAGCTGTGCTTCTTCCAGTTGTATCTGACACACTTCAGAAACAATAGCTCCCGATATAAACAGCACAACGTGAGGCACCCACTCCTGCCAAGGAGCATTCTCTATTTATCTATGGTTTCATAAGGGCTTTTACACTCGCTGAGTTGTGAGCATCAGTTACACAAACACTATGCTCAGGACACTCCTGAGAACAGAGCAGCAGTTGTTTTGCTGCAGTAGTGTTGACAATATTTATTTTTTTCCTATAAAACAAAACATCTTTTTTAACTATAAAAGATTGCTTGTTCTGAAGCCTGACCAACCAGAAAGTGCATTTGCTGGTATAGAGCTACAAAGGCACAAGTTCTGTACAACCAAGCATCCAAGTTGTGCAGCAAGGCTACAACAAACACAAAAGATGAACTATAAAGTTGTCCTGTGCAACCGACTCACCCAGCTCTAAAGGTCTTAGCTATAAATTGCTTTAGCAATAAGGGACTCACAGATAGCAGATATGCAAAGAGAAACTGCAAGTAGTGATAAGGTAGAAGGGGTCACCCAGAGCAGTCTAGGATTTAATGAACTTCCTTGTGCAAAACAAGCACTTCAGCAAGTGGTGAAGTCTGAGAAGTTAGAAACTCAAAGCAACACTTACAGAATAAAGTAAGCCCCTCTCCCAATACTGACCATAGGCACCCATGAAGGCCACACGTATTTAAATCCAGACTCCAACAATCTCCAAAGTAGACCCTCTTCACAGGCCCCAAAGGGCTTGTCCTCTCCTGTCAGATGCCCCTGTAGAAACCCAGCAGCCTCTCCAAAGAGCAGTATTCCCCCTGTAACCTGCCAGTGATGTTTGCGATTCAGTTCTTCAGCCTCACCCGCAGAACTTCAGACTGACTCAATATTTGTTAGCAAGACTCCTAACCTAAACTGTCCATCAAGCATATTAAAGGCCCCAGGATTCCAACCCAAATTTTTACAAGTTTTAAGAGTTTTTTTTCTTTATGTGCTAGTTTGCCTGGGATAGAATTAATTTCCTTCACAGTAGCTGGTATGGGGCAATGGCTTGGGTTTGTGCTGAAAACAGTGCTGATAACACAGGGATGTTTTAGTTACTGCTGAGCAGCCCTTACAGTCAAGGCCTTTTCTGTTCCTTACCACATCAAGGCAGCTGAGGTTGCACAAGGAGATAGGAAGGGATAGAGCCAGGACAGATAGCCCCAACTCACCCAAGGGGTATTCCAAGGGCATCATGCTCAGCACATAAAGCTGGGGGAAGAAGAAAAGGGGTATGTTCAGAGTGATGGCATTTGTCCTCCCAAGTCACCATTAGGTGTGATGAAGCCCTGTTTCCTGGGGAGAGCCTGATCATGGGAAGCAGTGTATTAATCCCTTTTCACTTTGCCTGTGAATACACAGCTTTTGCTTTACGTATTAAACTATCTTATCAGCCCATGAGTTTTGTCACGTTTACCCTTCCACTTCTCTCCCTCACCCCACTGTGGGAAACAAGCAGCTGTGTGATGCTGGGCTGCAGCTGGAGTTAAACCAGGACATGAGGCCTGTCACTACAGAGGATGATGCTCAGAGAAAAATGAGGAAAAGGCTTTGTTCGGTGCACTCTCAACTAAATGCACTTGTGCTGACTTTCATCAGTGTTCTGAGTATTTGACTAGCATTATATTTGATGTTTATTGCCTCATAAAATGGCACTACTCTCTTTTAGTCACTCAGTTTCATTATGCAAACTAGCTCACATTAATGACACAATGGACACAATCAAGCATTTGTAAGGTCAAGTCCAAAAGAGGTAGATAATAGCAATTTCAGAAATAGTATTTTCCCAGTTCCTCTAGGGAGAATATTAGGACTTCCTATGACCACCAGCAGAAAGTAGATTTACAGTTATCAAATATAAGTGTGAGTCTAGCCTCCACTTCCACACCCATGCCATTTTAATGCACATAGCACCGATACTGCCTAAAGCTGCAGAAACCCTCCCTGACTTGAGCACCTATCAGTAACCAAAGCACAATCTCTCAACACCTGCCAATGTGCAACTGTTTGTTATTTCCTTGTACCAGTTAGATGAAGCCAGTGTTGATGTCACATACTGTGCTACCGTAACCCATTCCATGTTGCTATGTAAGCACAAGCATTTCAGGTGGACTATTCAGTACAGTGAATTACTTGTACCTTAACTACCTACCTTAACAGGCAACAACAATACAGTAGGCAATGCTCATAGGCACTACAGAGTGCACTGAAGTACTGCTCAAAGTATGACTTGTTCCTAAACCAGATTTAGAATGCATACCTCTCAAGCCAAATAGTTCTAATAATAGAATATAGCAGCTTCTGGAAACATTAAAACTGCACCATTGCAGCTGTGTGAGCAAAGCCCAACACCTCTGGGACATGTCCTGTTTTTTACTTCATCTATATCAACATTTTCAGGACATCAGCTTCCAAAAAAAACCCTGCTTTTAAACCAGCAGAAAGAGTTCCCTTTAAAATGTGATTAACACAGTAAGAAAGTTCAACAAGACCAATTATTCTCCAAACATTTGGAGTCTTTGTGGCAGTTAACAGATTTATTTGCATAGCAAGTTTATCAGGACCTATACCATATTCTATATAATATAAATACAGAGTAGCAAGAGATCTTTCCACCCCTGTATATCCTCTTACGCCTTTCTTGGCTCCCACTTGGGAACCTAGCAATCCAGTTCCCTTAACATCACCTTCTCTATTTACTTAAGGGTCATAAAAGATTACTCTATTTTCCATGCGAACCGCTAGTGTTGACAAGAATGATTTACATCACGAGAAAGGAATGAAATTGTGAGTGAAACTTAAAATACCCTTTTTGCTGAAAGAAAGACATTAACTAAGAAACAAACTGCTTTGTTTGTACCCAGTGACTATTCCGATGCACAGAGTTTAACATCATCAGCACATGGTAAGTAATGCAGCAAATAACTGGAATATTTACTTGCCAATTAAATACAAGTGGGTGCATCTGGTGCTCAAGGCTGCGAATTGCTGGTACTTCAACATCATGCCAAGGCAGGAAAATATTTCCTTGGAAAGAAGAGGATAGACTGACCTCATCTTTCAGGCTCCAGTTTTCTTTGAATACTATCCCATGTGCCCATTACAGTCCAACAAGGTTTTTAAGGAGTATAGCTTCACTGAAAGGTTCAAACAACAGAAGGTAGAAACCTTCTGCTCTAGTCTCAATGAATATCTCAGCTCTCCCTTTCCACTGGCAACTGACTAATATTTAGGAATAGCTTTGAAATGATTGAGGTTCTAAAAAATTTCATAGATACAATAAAATGAAGAGATATGCTAAAAGCTACCAGAAATTTCTTTGCCAGGATAATCTAACATTGAATTATAAAGTAATACTTACAATGCATTAAGTGATTGGGAGCAAAAATACATGACACTAACAGACTGTGCCACAAGATGTTCTGGAAATTACTCTGACTAGTCTAACACTTAGAACCGAGATGCTGACAGCCACTAGGTCCATAACAAAGATCCATTAGCTGGTGAATTAATGATTATTTTTCATTCTGTATCTTGTGTCTTTTGTCCCTTCCAGATTATTGATAGGTACAAATAAAACAGCACATTTCCTTGTGCATCTCACTGCTTTCCCCTCCATCATGGCATGCAGTTTGCTAGCTAGCATGTAAATGCTCCTGCTGAACTTGCTAAATTAGCAGGCTTCTCCAAAGAGAAACTGCAGCTCAACAGTGATCATCTGCTGCCTGCGAGATAACTCAGACAATCCACGTGGAAGACAGCTTTAGGAGAATGTCAGATTAAGACAATGAAAAACCGTCACTACCAAGACATCAAATAACTTCAAGATAAAATACACTGGATGCTATGGAAGATAAAAGTGAGGCATTTTGGTGCTTATGCAATATATCCATTTGGTACAATCTCTCAGTGACAGGAGGCAGCAGTCTCCTGTTTTCCAGTTCCCACTGACCTTGGGACTCTCTCTGCCCCAGACAATGTATCACTCCTCACTTAAGAGTTTAGGTGCCCAATTCTTCATGCTTTTTGTGCCATACACTATATATTACTCCAATTTACAGACATTACTAAGTATACAAAATTTGTACATGAAACATGCACACACTAAAATATGTATCTTAAAACTGGATTTAAAAGTTTGAGACAATAATTCTTGAGTGAATCAGGACTTGGATACTACAAACCAGAGCAGACAGCATGGACAAAATCACTGCTTCTCTGGACTTCCTGCTAAGCTTTAAGAAACACTCACTGCTCTCAGGACCATGTCAGTGTGAAAAAAGCTACAGTAACAGTTGCAGAGCAGAATGTGTGTCTACCAATAGAGAATCTGGGTCAAAGCAGCAGTGCTATAAAACATCACCCACATTATCTTGTGCCAGAAGAAACACTGCAAAGAGAACAGCCTAGCAAGTAGCTGTCAGGCCAAAAATACCCTAAGTTGTATTTATTCAAAAAATATTTGCTCTTGGACATTATCCTTTGGCTCCTCTAAACCTAATTAAGGAGACATTTAGAAGTAGCCTCGTTTTTTTCCTGCTTAATTACCACTGCCCTAATATGAATGGGCTACATAATAATGGCAGAGCAAATACAGGCTAATGATGTATTAAATATTTCAACATTTTACCCTGAAAAGGTTACCCAGAAAAATTATTGTTATGCTAAATTTAAATTTACTTAAAAACTAAGGAGTTTACAATACAAAAGTAACCCTTGTCGGAAAAAACCCCACTTGTTTGATTCATCTGATGCCACTTCAGCAGTATCAAGTTTTATTAAAACATAATTGCAAACTGCACATAAGCTGTTACAGAACTGAAAAATACATATTGATACCAAATTATGAAGGACAACATAAATCTTGAATGAACTCTAGGGTCATTACACAACTAAATCCACTGAAATGGGAAAATAAGGATCCATCCTCCTATGCAGCGTGTGTCATGCTTTATGGAAGATTGTTCACCCCATGTAAAAGCCTCCAGATGTATTATCCTCTCTCTAGCAACTGAACTGTGTCTCAGTGCAAAACTTCATAGTTTTAAAAAGGGAAAAAAAGAAACTACCTAAAAGGCACCAATAGAACCATCAGGTTTCAGGTCTCCTTAGCTACTAGTGTGGCCAACTAACACAATGCATCATCCACGAAGTTCACCACAGACACAGGTTTTACACTTAATCTTATTAGGGCAGTCAAGATTTGTAAACAGCCACTAATGAGATTTGTAATGGAGTCTAAAGTCCACACCAACTTTGTTCATAATATCATTAATCCACATGCTATATGGATATAGATATGAGTACTTTATCCAGACACCATAGAAACACAAGCAGATAAATAGAAGTGAAATCTATATTAAAACAGGCATTTAAATAGCTACAACAGATTCTTGCAAGTAAGTCAATTGATACAAAAATGAGCAGCATGTAGGCATAAATCATATACACATACACACAGCTCTAATATATATGCACAACAGCTCTTAAAGAGAGTCCTGAGAAATATTTCATATGGCTCAGATTAAGGATAACTTTTCTGACCATGAACTCTATATACTAAGAGACACCAACAGGTTGAGTTTTTGTCCAGGAGGTGGGAGTTTTATAGCAGATTTGAAAGCTTGCATGGGAAGAAAGAAACCTGCTGTGCCTAATCTTGGGGGAGCTAGGGTGACAGCCAACAACATTTGGCATTTTCGAGGCCTGAGGAATCTTATATTTACATATAGTCTGAAAAGCCTCAAACTGAATTTTGACCACAGGCTACAACGCTAACCTACGAAGGCCTCTTTCAAAGCCATGATGTTTTCCCTCCATTTAAAGGCTAGGATGGAATTGATCTTTAGAATACAGCAGTGTCACCTTCCCACACTGATTTATAAACACCAAAAAGTCCAAGATACTGGCTTTTGATATTGAATCAAATCCAAGATATTGTATCAGTATCTGGCTCCTCTGTAGTGACCTGTACCAGGAATCTACAGCCTGGTAATATGAATTTTAAAAGAGCAAATAAAACACGTCTTACTGTCCAAAGAAAACATTTTAGGAATTAAATATTAAATAAGTAATAAATAAGGAGGAGGAGAAGTACAGCAGACTCACCAGGCGTGTATTAACAACCGGAAACAGCAATGCCAAGAGGGCCCCATTCAGCATGTGCATCTGCAACCTTAGAAGAGAGATGCGGCGTTATTCTCACAGACAGAAACACAATGTCTTCCCACATTTTATGTAGTATCTCTTTAATAAAAGGTAGCAAGAGATTTAAGAAAAATTCATTAAAAAATCTTTTGGCTTGAATTTGAATTAAGGCAATGTTAAATACAACAACCAGGATGAAAACCTCTCTTCAAATACACAAATTCCTGAAGTAGGACTGCTTTCTGTAATGAGCTTTGGATTCCTAGAAAGCCTGGACTGTCCATTTGTGTTAATCCTGTTCATGATGGAAGCTGCTAAATAGTTGGAATTTTGCTGTTCATTTATCTTTCAGAGCTTAAGATAGCATGTTTCAAAAAGGTTTTTACTCCTGTCTAACTCTTTAAAGGTTCAGCTTCAAAGTAAGCTTGAATTCCTCAGGAATTTGGAAAAAGTCCCTTAGATAAAGGAAGAATTACATTTGTCAAAACTTAGCAGCAAGTTCTAAGCAAAGAATAAGGCAGAAAAGTAGTATTATAATACTGTATTTTGTATAGCTTCCAGCCATCTTCTTGTGAACCATGGTTGCATCACAAGAACACAAAAATAGTATCAGTTCTGGTTCAATCTACTTTACACAAGACACAAAGTAAAGAATAAACTGTTTACAACCACTGCCTGTCATAAACTCTTAGGAATTTAAAAGTAACTTGAGGGGGGGGAATGGCATTACAATTTCAAAACAGTTTTCCCAAATCTAATTTACATGCTGTCAGGGTGCTGGAAAACAGCAAAGCTCATTCTGAAAAATAACAACTATTTAAGCCTCTGCTCTGCAACTGGTCTTTTGCAAATGCATATAGTAAATCCAGGATTTCCTGGGTACCAAGTGCCCTTTTCACCCTCTCCAAGATGGAGACACTAACACAGGATCTCTGGATTCAGCCTACTCCATGCCCAACTGAGGAACAGCAGGAAGAAGTTGCAGAGAGACAGCAGCAGTTCTGAAATAATTCATGAGGCATAACCCCAGCATCATTTTCCCCAGTCACTGCCTAGACTAAGACAAGAAAGAGCGGTGGCAACTACAGCCATTCCTGTGTGTTTCCCCACAACAGGACTAGTTACACTCCTCAGCTGCTTACTGTGGCAGCCCATTAGAGCTTCCTGCACATTAGGAATTCTTGTGGTTCCTGAAGTTAGTAACAATACATAATATTTTAGGAAAGACTACATAGATTTGAGAAACAGCCAAGTCAGCCAGGATCTGCTTTCACTGTTTAACTTAAATCCAGTTTTAAAACTAGATCCTTCCAGTATTCATGGCCTTGTCCAGTTATTAATTTTTAGTGAGGAAAATAAAGAAGTACAAGGCCTATGACATAAATTACACAAACCCATAGGTTAATCTGTAGAAAGATGCCTGCATTCTTACCTGTCACTGAGCTAATCCATGTTGCTAAGCAAGGCCAAAACCACAGTACAGAAGAATGTATGTGGCTCAACAGCCATGATTTACACCCTGACCCTTTTCAAGGGGTCATTTTTCATTCAAACCAATATGCCTTTAAAACCAGATATGTATCTTAATATTTTATGACTTAAGCAGTGATTAACTTCTAAAATACATTATGCAAGTAGATAGAAATGTAGTAAGGAAGAGGCATTACCTGAAGACAATCATTGCAACCCGGCAGGGGGGACAGGCAAGAAGAAAAATCTGAAATAGTAGAAACAAATTGAAATTAATTATGAAGATTCCATTTTTTATATCTTTCCTTCCCAGGGTCACAAATCATTTCTAAGCAGAGCTATGTAACAGAAGAGCTAGAAGAGACTAAAACTCTTCAACAAATTAAAAGGTCTCATATTATCTACATATAAAAGGATTCAAGCAGTATGAGTAGCATCTGGGGTTCAACTTCTGCCAGTGCCTAAGAAACAAGTGAAATTCTAGCCTGTTTGATGTTGTCATTACAAAAGGTCTCTTACACAGCAGTTTACTGTATTACCAATAATCTTACTACAGCAGCTCTCTTAGCCCTGTATCATGATAATGTCCCTGCTGTGCTAAAGACCAAGTATTGACAATGACAATAGTTCTCTTAGCAGTGCAGGACCCAGCTCTTGAAGACCTCATGGTAGTTGGCTGTGTATAGAAGCCTCTACATGCCTCCCAAAATAAGGCTACCTCATTATCTGCTCTATAAGCTTAGTAGTCATCTTTAAATACATTCACTTCCATATTCAATACAGTATGTTAAAGTACTGTCAAATTTTCACCAATTATTAGCTGTTTCACAAGACCAAAAATAACAGAGTACAACTGGACCAGGACGTTTATTTTATAGGCCATACTACTACCATAAATAGGACTTGATTTCAATTTGTATGCGATAAAGTATGGTTGATTTGCAACAATGTCCCACCTAAATTTAGATAACCATAATCTTTTGATATTGCTGTACAAAACCTCTCACAGCAACTTGAAAAACTTCCTATTAGCAAGCTTTACTCTAGATATGATGAGATTACTGCCTAAGTGCTCAGTGATAAAGCTTGCACCTTTTATACTGCCCACTACTGCAAAGAAGAGATTTTGGCCTACTGTCTGATAAGCATTTATTTTATAAGAAATAAATGAATCACACTTTTTACTGCTGTTGCTAAAATAAATTCACAATCAATTTCACTGGCAACCTACAAAGCAAATTGGTAGTGATCTTTAAATCTGTCAAGTGAGAGCATTTGGAGAACATCTGCTTTATGGACAAGCCAGATTAAACAATTCACCAAACATGTTTCTTTGAAGCACTGCAAGGCTGGGAAGAGGCTTCTGATGCATATTCAAATTAATTACTCCCACATCATGCACTTGTTGCAGCAATAGTAGAAATGTTGAAGTTTGGATCATATTACTGAGCCCTTATTGGAGTTACTGCCTCTACCATACAAATAAACACACACATTCAAAATACCTTATTTCCAATGCAAGCTGTTAATATACAACCATTTATTTCTCTGATTCACTTACTTGTATGTTTAATTCAAGTCAGCCTCAATAACAGTTTAGAATACACACACACACACAAATTGTTTTTCCTAAGTCATACAGAACTCTAATAAGAGCACAGCAGGAAAGAGGCAGCAATTAAAATTGACTGACTGCATCCCTCAAGACATTTCCTGAGTGAATATTGTTAAAATGCAGTTTCTCCTAAGTCTGGAATTTAAAAGGCAAGCAATTTTAACTCATCAGAACAGGTTAAAGAGAAAGAAAACGTAACAGACACACGATGACAAGCTACTAATGGATGCTTTTTTGTGCTAAGAAATATATGCCAGAAAATTCTTCTAGGAAAAGTGTCTAACACAATGCTTCACTATTCCATCACTGCATATTTTCCAATAAGCTTTGTTTACTAACTGAAGTTCCTTCAGTTGTGGACTATATTTTTCCTTCTTTGGGCTCCACAAATACGTTCTACAGGTCTTTTACAATAACTATTTTTTCCCATGCTACTTATACACATTAGTGTCACTTTTTAATACATGTTGTATGTTAGCAAGAGAAGATACAATATTTAGAGTCCCACTAGTTCATGCAGAGCTTTAAATTTAAATTATTGTATGAGTTCCTTAATTCAGAAACCTGTTTCTTCTGAAGCACAATTCATACCTTCTGCTTTCCCAGTATGGTTTTTTTCATTTCCAACATCTTAAAGCAGATCAACCTTTTTCTCTATATGCATAAAATAATCAAACCAGAAATGTAACTTAATCACACCGCTTATTTTTCTGACACAATGAGAAGTGCTTCAGATACCACATGATAGAGCAAAAACTACAACGCAAGTCTGTAAACTGTCTGAATCTCAGCACTGAGGTTAAAAAACAGCTAGTATTTAAAAAGGATGGTATTGTTACAACAACTGACATGCCAATTCTTCACTACCATGGAGACAGGCGAAGAACCAGATTCATAGCTCTGTATTTCTATGTCAATTCTACTGCAAGAAACACAGTTTCAGGACTGATGAGGGAAAAGCAAATATTTGATGTTTTATGCAATCAAGTCCCTCTGTTATGAGGGATCTTCCAGAAAATAAGCCTGACTTCCATTTTTTATGGCAGCAGAGAAATCGTAACCAGAATGTTTATGTTAAAACTTCAGGATAATGGAAGAGATATTCATATGTTCCAGCCTAATATCAAGCACTTTCTCCCTAAATATGCATATACTTTCTGTGATAAATAACCCTCAGCCTCTTAAAGGGGATATTTTACAAGACACCCTTGTATCTGACTTTCAAAGGACTGTTCCACTGATTCAACCATTATGAAAAGGGTCATCATTCAGCTCAGAGTAATGAAAAAGTCCTAAAATATCTATTTCACAGCAGACAAGCTCACAAGCTCCAACACAAACGGTCACATAATCATATTACATTTCACTCATACTGGAAATAAAATCCTTTGCCCTGCAGGAGGAAACAGTTATGTTTTGTAAACCAAACAATGTCATATTAAATTAGCAGCATGGCTGTGAACAGTTCCCAGCTTCTGTTTTCCTGCCAGAACTCTCAAGGTTTTATGCACTCAGGCTAGCACAGATGCGAGCCCCCTTCTCCTGCATGTTGCAGAGGTCTAGTGTGAACAGGACAACATGGATTTTAAAACACACTGAAGCAGCTTCCCCTTATTCAAGGGGGAACAACAGAACTTGCAATTTAGAAGGAACACTAAGACACAATTTTGGTGTCCCTCCTTACTCTGTCAGATCTGTTACCTGTTACATTTTCACATTAAAATTGAGAAGGACAGAAGAATTAACCCAAAATCCAAAATGTACAGGCAGTATTTCCAGAGGGAAAAATAAGCTACAAGATATTCACTGACAGGCTGAATTCTGGGCACAGTTACAGAATCACAGAATCATAGAACAGTTCGGGTTGGAAAGGACCTTAAGATCATCCAGTT
>JBAFWW010000637.1:0-23531 GCA_036873685.1 Agapornis canus | reverse complement strand
TGGAGATATTCAAGGCCCGCCTGGACAAGTTCCTGTGTGATGTAATTTAGGTTACTCTGCTCTCACAGGGGCGTTGGACAGGATGAGCTTTCGATCTTTTGAACCCTTAGGATTCTGTGATTTTCTGATTCCCCCTGTGCAACACCTTTCAAGGAGGCACTCAGCATGCTGAAAGACCACATTGCCTTACCCGAGCTCTGGTTCTGTGATTCAGCTGCAATGATTTAAGAACATATTTTAGCCTGTTCCTAGTATATGCCAGCACATGTTTGGTAGCATATTTGGACCATGTTGCTGTCTTAGCATTATGGGCTAGCCCAATGTGATTTCTATTACTATAACTTCCCTGAAACATTTGTGAAAAGAGGAATACAGATTTGCTTTGATTATTTTTAGAGAGATTCTAAAAAATGTGGATGAATAAGGTATTATTACTACAAGTATCTTCTTTCTGAGTTCTTCATACCTGCATATACAGAGTGTATGGGAGTAGCTGTATAATTTAACAGAGAATGTTTATTTTGTTGCATTACCATATCTGCAGGACACTTGACAATGAGATCAGTGCACAACGTGTTTGATTTGAGATATCACGTCTCTAGAAAATCTCATATCAACTTAAACCAGCATGTAATAATAGCAATAACATGTAATAATAGCAATAACATGTAATAATAGCAATAACACACATTAAGAAATTCAGCGGATGAAGGAGGTCCTACATGAGGTCTAGGGATCTAAGATGTCTTCTAAAATGTTTTCAGAAGTACATGGTCATTCATTACAGCAGCAAACTTCACTGACGTGTAACGGCAATACAAACCAGCCTCCTCACACAATGATGTCAATTTTGGCTGTGGGTTTGGGGTTTTTTTCACCAAAAGATTGAAGCGCAATGATTTACTGTAATTCTTCCCCAAATCCTCAGATGGTTTCTTCGGGAACATCTGAAAATGAGTATGCAAACAGCTTGAGATCCCTTTGTTGTGCTGTCTAATGAACTGTTAAATGTATGCACAAATCTGCACAGTCCTGTTGCCTGAACCTTGTTGCTAAAGTAAACACTCAATGAATCATTGCAAACACATAGGCTGATGGGTTTTCTATAGGCTGATGGGTTTCCTAAAGTCCCTCTTGTCTTGTTGCCTTCGAATCTTACTGAAAAGTCTTGGAAAAATCTTTGATATTTGTATAAGCTTTGAGTAGAGGAGTAAATTATATGCAAGTCATGTAACACAGTAACAAAGGCTGAAACCAGGAGTAAGTTCTCCTAAGATCAACATAGTCTGATATGACTTGTATTACTATTATTGCTTTGTTATTTCTCAACTGAAGCTATTTGCCTATCACTTCCAAATGGGTTTTAACTGTGCTATACTAGTTAACAAATGCCTTTGTTTGAATAGAAGTTTGAACTATTGAAGTGCTGCAGTCTTTCATTTTTCTATCATGTGTGCTAAAGATGCTGTTCAAGCATCTGTCCACATTAGCAGGCTCAGCTGCACATTTGCTCTCAGAGAGTCAAGAGAAGGCAGTATTTTCCTGATGACATTCCTAGAGCCATCTAATTGTTTTTCCTCTGTTAAGAGTCTCTCTTGGGAGGTATAAACAGCTTGCAGAGAGGGAAAAAAAACCCTACTCAAGGCACCTTCTGAGATGACAAAGCACAAAAGGTTAGGAGAGACATGGCTTTTTCTCATTTCAGCATTTGCAGTTGTAGGGCCTCAGAACCAATGGCTCAGAAAACAAAATCCTTAAAATAATCCAGAAATATTCACAAGACATTAATGTTTTGCAAATTCTTAGTCTGTGCCATTTCCAGAAAATTCTCTAATGACTGCTCTACTGGAGAGGAGAGCAATGCTTTTATGACAATATCTCCCTAAAAAATTCCCATCCTCAGCAGCAAACAGTTTGGGTAGGTCTGGCCTCTCCTGCTCCTGATGGTGCACCTCTCACCTGATAGGTTTTTTGGGGTGGCAACCCCTTTATCCGTGGAAGACTTTTACTCAGGGATCCAGTGTAGGGCTAGTGACCAGCCACAGTGTAGTGGCTGCTGCTGTCTCCATCTATCACCTCCTTGACACCACACCCCTTCCAAAGTGGGATGAAGAGGAAAACAGAGGAGTCTCTTAGAGGGGGTTCCCTGCAAGGGCTGCCTGTTGCCATGGGAGAGGGTGGCCACACACTCAGTATTCAAAGGCATACACATAGAGAAACTTCTCCCGAGCCAAGAACAAAGCTTGGCTTTGTCATCCCTGTGGGGTCAGGGATGCGATTAGGAGTCTGCTAGTGTGTGACCTGTTAAACTGGATGCTCAGATAAGATAATGTGCTCTCATCCATTTCTGTCAATGAAGGCAGTTTTTGGGATGGCTAATGACAAAATTCTTCCCTCTGAACAAAGTAGTGCATTTTTATGATTCTGATGCTGGCTGTAATTCAGCATTTCTGTGTGTCAGTTGCCAGCAGCTTCCTCAGATGGATCAGTTTCTGTTCCTTAAACTGAGACAGATGTTAACAAAATATCTGTGCAGTACTTAATTCCAGATACTATGAAGAGAACTTTCTTGGATCTACATTCTGTCAAGAGGACTGGTTGAGGCTGTGCAAAAAATTGCATTGGAACAGTCCCCTTGTTCCCCTTCTGTCCCCTTGTTCCAGCTTGGACAGAAGTCTTTGGGACACTCATGAACTGTATGTCACACACTCTTAACTATCTGTGGGATTGCAACATTTATTTTTGTTTCTGTGTGATTCAGGAAGCATTAAATAACTTTCCAAATGATCTTTGCATGGAAAACTGTACCACTGCCTTTTGGCCAGAAGGTGATCAAAGAGCCTTTCGACTCATTTCTAACACACACACACAAATAATAAACAAAGCTTATCAGCACTTATCATCTATGTTGACCAGTTTTGCAAGCATCCCACCAAGAGTGGAATCCTACTAGAATAAGACTGTGCCAGGCTGACTGAATACATTGCAGAGGCCAGCATCCGCAAGACCTCTTTTTATTGCTGTGGGATACAGAAAACCTTGGTGCTAGGCATTACATTTGGAAAAGTATCTTGGCTTTTCCATGTAAAGCATGCTGCTTTGACACAGGTAGCTGGACCAAGGAAAATACACACTGACATTATTTTCATTAACCTTTCAGGGAATCATTTGCAAGAGAGCATAAACAATACTGTAGGGGAAACCTGAAGAATTCAGCAGCAGTATTAAATTACACTCTACCTTAGTAGCTGCTTTTCCTGATCATTAGCCTGAAATGGAAACATCCTGGGAATGATTACCCAATCCACTGGATGTACTTTTAATGACAAAGAGAGCTTAAGCCCAACAGAAAAGCAATACCATTTTTATGAATAGAAATATTTATATATATAGTAACGTTTGCTGTATATCAAATACATGCCCACTTATAACAATAAGCCACAATGTATGGATTCCACTTTATGTGTCCTTAAAAAGAACTCAGTGACTATTAAGGAAGTTATTTTTATCCTTAAAGTCCCTTGAAGGCACAAGGCCAAGAAGCTGGGTGATTCCAAGCAGGGTAGCTAAGAAACTCCTGCAGTACAGCTGGTGTTTGCAGGGCAACCACCTCCAGCTGAACACTAGCTCCCCTGGAGGGCTGGTAAAGAGGAAGGCATGACCTCCAAAGCACACTTATGGTATGACTCACCCAACCTCTTCTACAGTCAAAATTGGACCATCAAAATTCAAGCATTGGAACAGGCTACCCAGGGAAATGGTTGAATCACCATATCTGGAGGTATTAAAAAGACACGTACATGTGGCACATAGGGACATAGTTTAGTGATGGGCTTATGAGTGCTAGGTTAATGGTTTGACTCAATGATCTTAAAGGTCTTCTCCAAACTTCATGTCTCTCCTCTGGTTAAACAAGCCCAACTCTTAGACACTTGTGTCAGGACACGGTGCAGCTCCAGCTCCACTCACTGATCGGCATGATCTACATCTCCCTGGAGCAAGGTGAAAGGCCCAGACACAGGTAATGACAGGCAGGGGGTTTAACAGTGTCACTGGTCAACTATACACTTGCAGCTAAAGTTAAACACATACCTAACTCTGGCTGATGAGCAGGGCAGCCCCTCCTCTCACACAGGGCACGTAACAGCAGTGAGGACTGCACTTAGGTGCAGTTAATTTAGCATCCCTATTCAGACATCAGGCAGGTATCACTGATAGTCTCAAAATTAACCAGCCATTGAACAGACATTTTGAAAATATCAAAAAGTTCATGTATTAGGAGAATTTTCAGAGGGAAAAAAGGCAAGTGAGGTGTAAGGGCAAATTACTGTTGCTTGTGTGACTTGAGTCAAACTGCAGCTGTCATTGCCAGCAGTATGACTACATTCACAAGGTAGGTAGTTTCAAAAATAAAAAGATTTCACCAGAACTGATAAGTGTTGTTTTAAAAATGGCAGATACTATTTTAGAATTCATATGAGAAATGTTATAAATAGGTAGTTTTGAATATAAAACATTCGAGCCACAAAGAAGACACTGTTAGGCTGTCACTGCCTGGATTATCTGTACTGCAGCTTTGCCTCAGAAGGAATAAGCCTAATCAGGGTTCTTTAACACCAAAGAAGAACAGAAATTATGTTGAAAATGATACAGGGATTGTCCATAGGACCTGCCCTCTCAGGTTCTCTTTAAACTCATGATGGGTAATTCTTATTTTTGTGTGTTTATTACATCATGTTTTACATGAAAGGTGAGCATCAGATAAGACATGCATGGGGAGAAAAACACAAACAGGAACATACTGGGATGCCATTCTGTGGCTGGGCCAGCATTATTTCATTGGATGGCACTAGAAAGAGCCAGGCTTTTCCCAGGAACTCAGAAAGGTATAGGTAGAGTTGTTTCTATATCTTTCTACTTCACCTGTCTAAAAAGTTTTCTGCTTGAAGTGTTCCATTTTTGGCATTTCATATTCTTCCCTTTTGGTATGATCACTCTAAGGAATTTAATCTCAAAGCCTTAGTCCATTTGCAGCATGTTGCAGGAGAGTCCGTCCTTGCCACGACTCTAAAGAATCCATTGATTGACCTGCACGTGAAACCATGCTTGATATTTTAGCAAAAGCATACAGGAACATATAGAGCATGAAACAATGACAGGAAAGCTGGCATATGCTGGGCATCTCATGGGGGATTTTGTTTCAACAAGCAATTCTTTTAATTTTGATTTTCATTGTCAGGGATAAAATTAACTGAACGCAGGCAGTATCTCAGCACTCTGGGACATGCAGGACAAGAGGTGTTGCATATGGGAAAACACGTGATGAGAGATTCATGGTGTGCTGGAGCCTTGCAAAGCTTTGCAGTCACAGCCAGGAAAATTCAGATGAGAAGGAATGGGCAAAAGGGAGTCAGTGGCATGAATCATAAGGGTGTAATGAGAAAAAGGTCAGGAGCCAAGATCATGTTAACCAACTGGTAGACTGAATGAGAGCAAAGCAAATCTCAGGGAGGCCAGATTCAATGACAACACAATGTGAGTTGATGATTTGTAATTTTAATAATGCAAAATTCAGTAAATAAAATGTTAAAATAAGCAACTTTAATAATTCATTGCAACGTTTACTATTTTAGGACTGTTATTCTATAGCATATCTGATTCAATTGCTCAGTGTCATTGTATGTCCTTTCCTTGTAATCATGCCACAACTTAGACATTACAGTGTTTTATAAATGGCCAGCTAATTATAAGGTATTTCTGGGTTTTTTCAATACAACAAAGACCCTGTCTTGTCACACTAGAACATCAGCTTTGAACTAGAGCTACAGTCTTGCTCACTGAGGTTTTATATTGCCTCAGGTGGCCTATATGTCTAGTGCTTGTACTAAACCAGCAATTTTATGTAGGTTTGACTCCCGTTTAGGACTTCAATGCCTTGTATTTTCAAATCACTATGTAAATATTAACTGATGCATACATACCTCCACTTTGATGAAAGATGATTGTTTTAACTGTGGGAGCTAAAAACCAGAGGCTGCCTCAAATTTAGAGGTTATGCTGTGCTTATGTTTGCTATAGCTGTAAAAATACTTGTAGGTGCTTTTGGTAGAGCTGAAATTTTTGCATGTAGAAATATATAACCTTCACCAAAATATATCCTTTTTATGATAGTACCTTGTGTTTGATGCTGCACAATGACAGATGTATACATATGAACAGGAGAAGTGTTAATGATGGGCAAAGGCTCCAAAGATTAAAATGTATTACCTACCTGACCGCAAGCTTGTTAGCTTAGCACTGACCCCAAGCAAAATCATGGGAATCATTGACCTGACATACATGTTATCGCTAAAGACTGGTATAAGTACAGAGTCAGCTGCAAGTATAAGGAACACCAACACACTTTAATGAAAACAACAGCATCCCTGTTAAATGTAAATTTTTACATGTTAGCATTTAACACTGAAATATTGCCAGCGTTTTGACAAGCTTAGTTAATGAAAAGTGACAGCTGATATAATACACTTAGATTTCCGCAGGTTCTTTTACTTGATCCAGTGTGACATCCTGATTAAAAACATTTAACTGAACCACTGAAGCACATACTAAAAAAGATTAAAAATCAGCTAACAGATGGATCTCAGAAAGAAATCATCGATGGGGTCCCTTTTCTAGGCTCAAATATGTTCAGTCTATTTGCTGCAGAGTAGAAGCCATCATATTACTCATACAACCCAACAAGACCAAGGCTTAGGAGAAAACTAGCTAGCTCAGTTTCTCACTAGAAAGGATCTCATGAAGGGCCCTATATCTGTAGTACATGCTATATACTCATATCTACTCTCTTGTTTTTCTTACCCTGGCATTTTTTCAATATGATTGATTCAGATTTCACTGCTCTCAGGACAGTCTTCACTCCCGAGTTGAAACCAAATCTTATCTTAGCCAGCATCAGGCTGTCTGTTAAGTTCAGTGGGCTCTGACTGAGGTCCCCAGTGTGATATTCAGAAAACAAAAATTCCACTAATTCTTTGTGCCTAAACAGGGGTGAAAGCCAGACTCCCCAGTGAGTCTGAGGACCTCTTCAAAGGAAAACACTAGGCACAGAGATCTGGATGTAAATAAGCCTTCATGTATTACATTGAAGGTAGCTTCCAGCCATAAAAACAACAGGTAGAACAACAGTAGAACAGGTACATATGCTTTGCCATGCACAGCAAAATGCTCTGCAAGCTTTGGGTGAAAATGAAAGATTTGGGCATTGTTAGATATATAAAATAGTGCAGTCCCAGGCCCTGTGCATACCTGAGCAAACTACTCCAGAGCCCTGCTGATGGGGTTAATAGCCTCATAGCTACAACAAATGCACAAACTGAGATGACAGATGCCATGGACACTGAGAATTAATATGCAATTAACATTACATACATGATATATGATTATATTAATTACCAATCTGAATGTTGCACTACATAATCTGAAAAAAAATTGAGGGGGCCTGAGCATAGTGAAAGTGAGGTTTTATGTGGGCAGCAGTAGGCAGGAAAAATGAATCAGAAAAGCAATGGTGATCACACAATGCTCTCTGAGCCTGTGGCGGAGAAGCGAGAGGTGTGCAATTTATCATGCAGTTAAGAAGGCAGCAGGAACCCAACAATTCCTCCTGTGAAGCTGCAGAATTGTCCTGCGGTCAGCATTTTATTCCAAACCATTTTATTAAAATACCTTTCTGTGCTTTGCAATATAACTTCTGTTTGAGACAATAGGTTTGAACTTAGACTGAGAAGAGTCTCCAGACTGCAGTAGAGAGCTCTGCAAGCTGAAGAGGACAGAGAGCTATTAGCACTCCAGCAGCTCCTCACTGTGGGTAATCATATAATTATATGTTTTCTTCTCCTGTAACTGCTGATAAATATATGCATATATAACAGGTCCAAGATGCATGTTTCTACCATTTCTAAAGCCTGGGTTTTTTACTGTGGGAATAACTTGTTTTCTGTTTAACACAGGCAAGTAAAAAATTGCTAGAACATGGGCATCATTCCCAGTCTCTTTAAACATACTGCCTTTATGGGAGGGATGAGGCTTTAGCTGCTCCCATTGCAAACAGCATAAGGAGCTCACTCTGTCCTTTGCTGCACCAAACTTGTTGTGGCTTTCATTTGACAAGATTACATATACGCAAACTTCAGATAGTGCAAATTGTTTTAGCTGGAAGTGACATTTATAGCATGACTCTGTCTTGTTGGGTTGGAGTGTAGGGAAGCAGAATCATAAATGGATGCTCCATTTCAAAACTGCTCTACATGCCATTGATCTTTTTTTGAAGAATCCTGGGGAAACTGTAAGGTTCCTATTCAACTGTTACCAAGCCTTTGAAAATACTTCAGATTTTGGCAAAGATTGAGTCAATATGTTTTGGTCCAGTCCTGGAGCTTTTTATGGCATAAAATACCACCCCAGTGAACAAACAAAGTAACATCAAGAGATGGATCTCACAAGAGGTCCTCCAGCCCTTTGTACTTTCTCAGTTATAATGGGTCTTTACAGGAATTTTGAGATCCAGGCCAATAATGCAGCATAACATAATGCAGTGTAACTGGTGTTACTGAGGCAGAGCACAGGTTTGAAGAGCACTGCATTCTATTCTTGATTGTGGCCAGCATGGGATAAATACTAAAATGAGGGAAGCAGGCCTAGTTTTATTTCTTCTGAGTTCTCTCCCTGCCTCCCAAAATTGTGGGAGAGACTTCCTGAGCAAGAGATGTTGCCTTTCCACTTAATGGATGCCAACAGGTTCTTTTCAATGAATTTTACCTACTTGTGTTTTTGACCCCTTGTGAATTCTTAGGATTCACAGCATCCAGACTGAAGGGGCTACAAAGATTATCTGCATATTAGGTAAAACCCATCTCCTTTGTTTTGAACTTTCTGCCTGCTGGTGAAATTACATGTCTCTTAGATCTTGTAATTGGATGTGTTAGAGCCCTCATTCATTCCCCATTAACCCTTTCCGAGCTGCTCCTTATTATATAGATGTCATGCCCTGAAACTATTGTTTCTTAAGGCATATGTATCTTCTTTGGAATAAATTTAGATTGCAAGCAGAAGGGCATGTAAGGTTTAGTTTTCTAGCAGGATAGGAAGAAACCATCACTATCTTCAGGCATCCTAACAAAACGAGCATTGGCCATAAAAGAGTTCAGAAGTTTTTCTGTCTCACTCAGGACAAAATGTTTCTTCCAAACTGTCATATCCTGAGTGATGCAACATTGCTCTTCCAAATTGTGTTCTGCAGCCACAAACACACAGGCTAGTCAACCGAGGACTTCCTCCCACCTTCAGTGTCCTGGGCAGAAATTGCAAAGAGTAAATGGTCTTCACTGACCCATATATATATTATCATAATAAGGACTTGTGCAGCAAGTTTTTTACATTGAGACAGTGCTTTAATAGTTTTGCTAAGGCTCTGTTTGCATAAATAAGTTGTCTTTGCTGGGGTGGTGGAATAACTACCACATTCCACACAGCAGCAAGTAGTATGAAAAAAACGCTTAATATACAAAACTTTGATTCATATTGACTCAGCATTATCTCTCATTTCCATCATTTAAAGGAAATGCACAACTAGGATGTTTCTAAGCATGCTCAGTTGTCCTGGGCCCATTTCAGAACCCATTGATGCCTTATCAAGCCTCTCTCTTTTGAGTAACACAGGGTTGTGATGTGCAGTAGTCAAGTATATCTTGAGAATAAAGCATTAAAACAATGCATGCCTTAGCTAGGGAGTTTCTCTCCAAACTAGCTTCAGTACAGCCACAAATTTTTGCTCCCTTCCTGACCACAGCAACATTAGAGATAGATCTTCAGCTTCCAATAGCCAGGAGGTGGAGTTGTGAGGCTTCAGCATGGTCATCCTAACTCATAGTCCACCGACCATTTCAGATGATCAGTGTGTTAGAGATCTATCTTCTGAAAACAAAAAGATATAAACCTGTGAAGTTTTTAATGGATCATAAAGACTGCGAAGGCCCTGAGCCAGCACATGCTTCTGAATTTGCTACACGGACATATTTTGTGCGGTTAGAAGAAGCCAGGTCTTCTTGGGGGAAAACGTAGTTGGAGAAGTGGTGCAGGGAAAGGAAAACAATACAAAATTGCCTGCAGCCAGCCCTGCTCAGACAATATGGATCTGAATTCCAATTCAGTGTAAACAAGCAGCCCATCTCCGAGTATGTCAGCAGTTTTAATGTCATGTCATCCGATCAACGCAGGTTGTGTTCTGGGAATCAGAAAACACTTCTGCACTCAAGGGAGAGAAGATGTTTTGTCTTGTTTTACTAATTCCTTCTACAGAATTGTATCTCATTTAGCATCTTACTGATGCTAAAGATCAGCATTTGCTTTCTTTCTGGCATTGTTGAATACCTCTTTCAACACCATAGGAAGTTCACACATACTTCCAGACTGCTGCACAGAAAGAAGTAGCAAATCACTCTAGAGAGTGACATTTCTTGTTCTGTGATGAAGTCTGAGTGTACCACTGGTGAACGCACTTTTTAAGGTGAACTGTCTATTTAAAATCACAATTTGCTTGAAAATACTGAGCTAGCTTTTCAGCTGCTGAAGACTGGCAGAGATCCATTTAATTCAATGGAGACATGCTAATTTGAACTAAAGAGCTGACCCTCTGTGCCGACCCATATTAAATTATTATTATATTAGACAGATTGCAGATAATTATAATCCTGCATGTTTCAGTTTATTGACACTGTCTCTGGGAGCACTCTCTTAAAGGAATTAGCCAGTCATCTGCCATTCACTTCAATTGCATAAACACACATTCAGGCTCCCAAACTAAATCTGAAAAAAACCCAACACAGAAATAAAAGACCATAAAAACACAGCAACTGGCAGAGAAATTATAAACCTCTCTAATATTTAATCTGCTTTCAACTCATTGTAGAAACATTGCCTACCAAGCTGGCAAGATTTGAATGACTCCTTAAATGGCAATTCATGATCTTTGTCATGCTACATCATTCTGAACACATAAGACCTGTCCCATTTGATTCTGGACCAGGGTTGCTCCCATCACTCTTCAGAGTATAAGCTTTCCTCTTATTTTAATTTCTCAAGAGCAGATGTCTCCTGCCTTACAGCATATTGCTGCCTTTGATCTGTCTGCTCTGGGAGGAGGAGGTGGAGAGCTACAGACTTGCCTCCTGCTGCCCACTGACCTTAGTGCTACCAGCAAAGAGCCTTGACAATGTGGGACAGGGACTCATCATGTTATGGAGGTGCTGCCCTACTGCTATGGTAGCAATGCTGCCTCACTGCTGCTTTGTGATCCATGATGGAGACTAGCCAGAGGTAATGTTACCTCCTGTCTGGATGTTCCCATGAAAATCAGAAGGGAAAGGGGCTTTATAATCCATGTGATTCCTCCTGTGTGCTTGCTGTTTTCCCCCATGTGTTCATTTCACCAGCAAAAGACTATGAACCTGTTTTAACAGATAAGTCTAAACCCTCTCTATACTGTAGTTGGTCCTTGTCTGTTTTAGTAATGGAAGGTTTTATATCATCCTGTATTGTTAAATAAAAAGTTGAGAACTACACTGCACATCTTACCAAGTGTGGTAGGAGAGGTACTACACCTTAGCATGCCATTTATGCAAACAAATTTAACCACACCAAATTTCACTCAAAAGGCAGACCTGGTACCTGAGCTAGCTCAATATATTGCCATACATCTGGGATTAAATGACCCCCTTGCAACAGCACAGATTTGGGCAGGCCATGACTGGTGGTAGAGAGGCAGCTAAACCCAAGTCTGCCCTGGGCTCTTGTGGTAGGGAAGGGCAGCCATGTACTGAGCTGTGTGTGAACAGCACGGTCAGCAGACCAAGGGATGTGCTTGTTCTTTTTCTGGCACTTGTGAGTACACATCTGGTGTACTGTGTTTAGGTTTGGATACCCCAGTACAGTTAAGACATTAACAAACTGGAGCTTCCACAGGAAGAGCATCAAGATTACAGGATGGGAGCACAGATCACAGTGTAAATACGTAAAGAGACTGGAAGAATTGGATTTGTACCATTTGAAGATGAGAAGGCTAAGGGAAAATCCTAATGTCTTCTTCAACTACCCCATAGGAAAATATAAAGAAAATGGAGCCAGGCTCTTCTCAGACATGAACTGTGAAATGACAACACAAAATGGACACAACTTGCGGCAAGAGAAATTTACAAGACATTAAGGAAAAGTGCCTTCACAGTGAGAGTAAAGGATTCTGGAACAAGCTGCGCAAAGAATTTCTGGCATTTCCTTCCTTGGAGATACTCAAAAAGCAACTGGGCAGTCAAGAAACCTGCTCTAGCTCTGAAGTTTGTCCTGCTTTGAGCCAGGCTCTGAACCATGGCTGGGTCCCCTCCAGCCTTAACCATTCGGTGATGCTCTATGGCACTGTAGAGGAAGAAACAGATGTTTCGGTGGGATGTAGTGTGGTGCAGGTCTCTGGGAGGCTCACAGACTCATAAGGTCTAGATGCTACTTCTGAACCTGGCCCCAACATCATGTGTGACCAACCACTCTGAGGCAGCGCAGGCACCGCTGACTCCTGGTGAGCCTGGAGACTACAGAAACACTTGTATTGCGTGAGTCATTACCCACTGCCAAGAGAAAAACATCTAGCCTGCCTAGATTCATCTTTCCAAGCTGAATAGGGATACATGTAGTGAGACAGATTAACTGTATATTTGAAGGATACCTGCTCTATAGCTAATGAAGCCAACAGACAAGAAAGGGAAAACATCTATGAATAACACATACTGACATGCAATACTGCGGAAACCCATCCATTTTTATTCGCCAGCTTATCTGGAATGGAAATCAGCAAGGAGGGATTGCAGCTAAGTGGGTAATGTGAAAATGTGATTTTAAATGTTTGGTAAGTACTTTTCAAGGCAATATTAACAGCAATAATTCCTGCTGGCATTTGGACCTCCGTTGTCACCCACTCACTTTGGCATCATATCATACATAAAGACTTTTGCCATTTAAGCTAGTTAGTAACGTCCTCCAATATTCCTACAGCACTTAACTTCCAAATTGTCATCGTGTAGTGTTCCAAGTTCATCTGTTTGTACAATTTTTAACTACTTCTTCTGTATATGGATAATGCCATGTGTTGAAGTGGGCAATATCCAGAAGCATTTACAGCCTATGGAGGTCCAAATTTCTCTCGACGGCTCTCTCCGTGGATCTGACTTATGAGCTGTAGTACCACCTCTGTTCAGCCCAGGATCTCTATGTCATTTAAAAACAAGAGCTACCCACTTCTCTTTGCATGCATTGAAAGTGCTGCTGAAGCCATAGACCTGTGTACACAGGAGGGATCATAAGATTTCAGCTTTACTGTGTTCATCCTGTAGTACATAATCATGGCTTAGTGGACATATGTCTGTACAGTACACCGCAGTGCCACATAGAGGTATCTAAATCAGCTGAAATACTGATAGGGTATTTTGGTGATCCATCAGGATGATCTATCTATTTCTCACCTTTAAAAATAGACTATGTAATATACTCTTGCAATCATGAGAGAGGTACCTCCAGATGCTGATTACTTTGATCTTGGCAAGAAAAGTTCCTAGCAGGCAGTTCAGGAAGGTCGGACTGACCTCCAAGATGCTTGAGGTGCCATGGTATAAGAAAAGTCTTTAAGGGATCACTGACCAATACAAGGAACATGATGAAGCGGCTGTATGAAATGCAGCAGTAGTAATATTCCCAATAAACACCTGGCTTTTCATAGCTGCAAGATTTTGAGCTTATTTTCTTATAAGAATTCTAGTGTAACTCTAGGTCAGGAGTGACCATATCTCTACAGACCCAGAATTAAGAATTAAAATTAACACTATTTAATAGACATAAGCTTTTAAAAAGCACAGAATTTCCTGTTTTGCTGATATTACCATTATCTTTATTACAAGAAAATTACACAAAATCAGAAATATGCCTGGCCTATCTTTATTGTATGTTTAATTTTGATATTTACCTCATCAAATGCATTTTAAGTATATTGGGGGAATTGAGGACAGCATGCTTGATGGTGGGGCATGTGCCTTTCCAAGTAACTGGGGTTCAGGAGATGCTGGTTTGCACTGAGACATGAACCCACTCTCCATGTGGTGCTTTCCCCCATAGAAGTGCAGAGGAGCAGATGGCCACTGATGCCACTTACTTCCTGTCCTCCTCTAGAGATGCCTCAGTGGGCCCCCAGGGCCCAGTGTATTGCTTTCAGAGCTGCACTGCAGAAGACAGCCGTCCAGCTACAGCAACCAGCTAGCCTCCTGGGCTCTGTCTTTTTAACCCGGAGGGAGCATGGGGGAACCTGAAGCAGAGGAAAGGAAGGGCAGAGGGCTGTGGTAGTCTGATTCTGGGCAGATGTTTTTCCCAAACTCTTTTTCTTGCTGGCTGCCATTTGTATGTAAAATGTGTGGGGTACTTCATTGAAGAGGGATTTCATGTGTTGTTATGAGCAGACACCATCCTATACAATTCTTACAGTAGTAGATAATTTACAGATTTATGCTGGCTTAGTTCCTTATGAATGGCTCAAAAGTATATGAAAGATGCAAGTTAAATATATGTATATTTCTTAACGCTTTAGAATCAATGAGAACCTACCATTTAAGGTCTAATATAGAGTGTCAGCCAGAACAGTGTGTAGGTCAAAGGGTGATCGAATGGTCCAGTTTATAGCAAGTACTGAAGGGCTGAGTCTGACTGTTAATAACATGACAGGCACAGGCAGAAAATCCTGTTAGTCCCACCCCCACAAACAGCACATTCAATGTAAAACTAGAAAAGATTAAAAAACATAGACATAAAAAAGAGGTTATTATTTCAAACAACAACAACAACAACAAAAAATGCTCATCTCTAGACCTAAAAAAAGGCAGTACTCATATGGGCATACTGAAGATGCTACTTTTCAGGGAAGCATTTTCCTTGCTAACACCCTGTCTATCTGTGAGACAAAAATTACACAAACATGTGAAGATGATAAAATGGGGTTATCCACAGGGGTAAGCACATTCACAAGAGGGGGAGGCTGAAATCTGCATTTGCCAGTTACCCAACACACTATTACTTGGTCTCTCTGAACGGTCAGGCTTGCTCCTCTTCTTACGTTCTTGTTGATGTAGGACTTGTGTTTTCTCTGCCTTAAGCCAGGTCCTGGGCCTGGGGGAGGGGGGTCTCCTGATGCTTGCCATTTCTCCCAGTTCCTAAGTGTTCCCATCTGTGTGCATTGAAATTACACTTTCCTTAGGTCAGTTCTTGAGGTTTCTGTAATCATTAATTGATACTTAATACTCATCTCCTCGCAAAGCTCTTGGACCTGCTGCTTCATTAAAGTCTCATCTTGAATGAAGCATGTTTTCATGCACTCCTCTTAACAAGGAAAACAGAGAATCCACATAAGCAGATCTCTCTTTTCTCAGTGTTATATTCTTTGTCAGTTTGGGGGTACATGAAGCTTGTGACATACAAGGTCCTCTTCTTCTCACTCTGACATCTTGTACTTCCTTTCAATGCAATTTACTGCTCCGCAGCAAACTTTTCCAACACCTTCTGGTGATGAGCTCTCACTTAGGTTTTCAAGCAGTTCCTCCAGAAACGCTTTTGCCCTTTCTGTGTCTGTCTCATGAGATAAAATGAAGACATTTATTTTCCCAGTCTGAGCACAAACCACCATCTATATCCCAAGAGTGACAAAGTCTCAGACCAAAAAACATCCAAAGTGGCAACAAAGCACATCTAAATGTCCACCCAGCTTCATAGGCATTGGCCAAAATGTTAATTAGGGAAGTAATAAGCCAGTAAGCTTATTACTTCCCTAATTAATTCCCAGGGTTAAGACATGCTGTAACCCTTAAAATACAGCCCACCAGCGTAGGTGGGAGCATTCAGCCTGGACTCTGTGCATATCCTGGGGTGCTCTGAGTCATGGGCACAATTACTGCAGGTATAGATCTATTTGTGTCAGCTTTGATGTATATAACACAAAGGCCATAACAGCCTGGACCTCTGCACAAGCTGTATAAACCTCTGCGGATTCTTTATAGGTTTTCAGATGGCCAACTCACCGTGAAGTTTGTACCACAATGACTCTAATACTGTGGGTACTTGGAAGGCTGATTTAAAGTGAGCTTGAAATGTCTCAAGCAGTTGTTTTTTTTTCCCAAGCAAATGCATGCACGCTGCACGGTTCCCACTTCTGCTATATCAAGAGTGACAAAGAAAAAGGTTATGATATACACAGTTGATACCAAGTACAGGCACTTGTTTGCTTAATTAAGAATTATGTTTCTATGTCCCATCTTCTGCCCCCTTTGATGAAAAAGCTCCACTCAGTTGCACAGGTTCTGCAGTCCCGTGACAGTTTTCTGCCCTAATCAGTACTGTCAGTGTTACAAAAGCAGGTTTGGTAACAAGCATGATTTTCTGATAGACTGTATCCAGCTTAGCACAGTCACTGCACAGTAATTAAAGATGTCTTTCTATTACATGGAAGCTCTCCTTTTCTCACCAGGCACAAGTTTTTTTGTGCCTAACAATAGACCTCGGAAATCAAAGAATTTATCTGTGATCCCAGTTTACACTAAAGAATAGTTATAACACACATTCTCCAGGTCAATTAATCCCACTAAATTGCTCTAAAAATCATAATTTCCTTTTTCTAAATTTCTTGAAGAAATATTTTTCTAATGGAATGATTAACAGTTACTATCTCTGATAAGAATTAGAGCTGTTGAGAGAAAACAACTATATGAGAGATGCGTGAGGGGTAGACTACTTTTTACTATTAAACTACTTGTCTGGTTTATAGCAAGACTTAGAGTCCCCAAGAGAACCACAGTATATAAAGCAAGGTAAATGTATGCAATTGGGTTTGCATGGTAAGGTTTTGGTAGCAGGGGGCAGGAGGGGGCTATCAACCCACCATAACAATAAAAAGCACACCAAGTTTTTCACCTAAATAAGGTAGATGAAAAAGGCTAAAGGAATTCTCATTACATGGCCAAAATGTTTCACAGGACACAAAGGAAAACAAACATGATTTTATTTTGTTCATGACCACAGAAGAAATCTACAGTAACGTTAAAGTCATCCACCCCTCACTAACTTCATTTGCTTCACCAGAAATCCCTTATCTAATGCAAAGTAAATTGAACCTGGCTATGGACCTTCACCCAGCCTCAAAACATCTACCTGGAAAATATCTGTGGTCCAGTCTTCATGTCAAAGCAGGCAGTGGGACACTGAGTTCTACCCCACAGAAATGGTTGGAGGTTCAGCAGCACCACTTAAGAAAAGTTCAGTAACACAGTGTAGAAAGATGGCTGCCAAACACTTCACCATCGGATATGGAAAATGAAACCCTTGGTCCATTAGGAAACAGAGGTTTCCTCCTCCTGGCAGGCTGCAAACCAGTTCCCTTACTGGAAATTCCAGCTATGAAGGATTTTTAGGAACAGACATCAACAAGCTTACCTCCAGCTGGAGCAGGGCTCCCTGGTTTGTTGTTCACCACTTGTCTTCTCTAAAGTTGTGTGTTGTCTTGTTTGTATCTTTTCAGAACTCTGTTCAAAACTGCCAAAATTAATTCTTAATAGATATGCTTAGGAAATGTTGTCCCCGTAGCCTCTGTTCTCATACAGCTTCTACTGGATTATTGCAGTCAACTGAACAAAGTTTTCCATCCTTTTCAATTATTCATTTTTTTTCTGAGATGTTGTTTATACAGCAGTGTACACAGCGCTTTGCAGTAAGTAGGTATGTCAGGCAAAGAACAATGTCTTCTTGACAGCCTTTGCAGCCCAAAGATATTAATAAGGTACTGAACAAAACAGTAAGAGTAAGGAGCCAAGGTCACTGCAGTTCAAATATTTCATGGAACAAAAGCAATGGTAAGAATGTTTGAAAAGGAAAAATATTTGTCACGTTGGGTAGGGTTTGTTAACTTTACACATCTATAATGCAAGGATCCATGTCTGAGTCACTGGAGCTTCCTTTCTGCTGAGAAACAAGGGGTTTTGCTGCTGAGATTCATCTAATTTGGACAGCTTTAGGAAGAGAGGAATCATGCTTTATGCTTCACTTACCAACTGTCTCTCCATTGACTATAAATGTAGCCAAGCTGACCAACTCAGATGTGGATATGTACATTTAGTTAGATGATTCCAACCTCCTATTTTAGCTACATGACAATACCTTTTTTAAGTCCTTTGTAAACGAAACTTCTGCTTGACAAAGCTTCAAGCAGTGGTTCCCCTTTGCTTTTGACCGGGGGAGAGTTTTTTTTAAACCTCCTATTCACAAACATTTTTTTCCTGGAGATAATTGCTGGATTAGCTCATCTAACTCAGCTGTCTCGTAGGCTGCGTCCTAAATCAGATTGGGTTACAGGAGCCTGCTTTTTAAATCTGTCTCCAGATATGTATTTTGTTGTTGATTCTTGCATACACGTGGTTTACAGCCCTGCCATGCAAAAGGCTGAGTCAGAGCAAACTGGGGTTGACCTGACTTAGCATGACTAATCACAAGCTGGGATGGGGTGACTAGGGGGAGGAAGAAACCTTTTTGCTGTGTCTGTAACCAGTGACCACTCCACAGCACCATGTCCTCAGCTGCCATTTCTCCTGCTCCTATTTAACATGGTCACCCACTAGGCAGGAACAATGTAGGCAGACACCCAACAGGGTATTTCCTGACACCTAGTGACTGCCATCAGCCCCAACCTGAAACTCTCACCTCTCAGGAAGAAAGTGAAATGCAGCACGGAGAGCACAACTGCACCACATACTGGGCATCTCCAGATCCCTGCACCAGCAAGGACAGCTGAGGATGCTCAGCACTTGGTCTCGCACTTGAGGCTGTGAATGCTGTCACTAGAGAAAATACCTTTTCTTCTGCACATACTCCACTGGCAGCATCAAGACACTTTTACTCTGGCACTGGGTACTAATGAGATTGCAGAACCTCTACTATGAGGAAAGGCTGAGATGGTTGGGATTGTTCAGCTTGGAGGAGACACTGGAGAGACCTTAATTGTGGACTTTCAGGACTTAAAAAGGGCCTATAAGATGGGAAGAGACTGTTTAGCAGGGCCTGTTGTGATAGGATGAGGGGTGATGGTTTTAAACTAAAAAAAGGGGAGATCGGTCTGCATATGATGAAAAAAGCTCTTTAAAATGAGGGTGGTAAAACACTGGCACAGGTCGGCCAGAGGAGGTGGTGGATGCTCCATCCCTGGAGACATACAAGGCCAGGCTGGATGTGGTTCTGGGCAACCTGATCTAACTGAGGATATCCCTGCTCATTGCAGGGGTTGCACTAGATGACATTTGAAGGTCCCTTCCAAGCCAAACTATTCTATGATTCTGTTTGTGATTTGGCAGCAGTCGCTACTGAAGCCCATTGATCTGGAATGGAAAGTCCTGCCTCCCATTAACACTGCTAAACCTGAATCAGTTAGTCTCCTATATGAGACATCCTTTGTTTTTCTATTTAATAATTTCAGTAACTCTGCAATATGAAACTTTCTCAATCCAGTCCTCATGTGTGGGAGGGTGTGAATATTTCCAGCTCATAGTAATGAATGCTTTGGCACAGGCGGTTGCAGCAGGCATAGGACTGTGAGCACCGCTTTCCAAGCCCAGCTCCAATATGCTTCTCAGTGCACCCCAGTGCTAATGCAATTAGCTTTGCTTTGTGTGAGTGCCATAGTGAGATGACACAGCCAGAGTGACAGAAGAGTACTCAAAAGACCCTAACATCTATCTGTGCTTTGTTGCATCCTAAAAATTAATCACAGTACTTATATTTGGCACTTCAGTATGAAAAAGGCACTGTCTAAAGATCTGAGACACCCATGAAAACACAACATCCCTCTGAGGTGCTTTGGTGGCACAGAAGAATGTACCCAGGTCAGCTCACAGGACAGCACCCAGGTCAGCTCACAGGACAGAAGGAGGCAGGTATGTATGCTGCCTGCTTTCTTTCCCTGGAAACAAAATCTCTCTCAGCTACATTCAGGAGGAATTTGAATTCTCTGTCTGTTTTCACCATACACAGTGCCTTCCTTCCAGTTCTGAGCCAGGCTCCAGTGGAGTCCTGGAGCAGTGCAGACAGTATAAAACACTTCTGTTTTGCCTTTTTTGTGACTACCCTATGAATGCATTAACATTTTAGCATTTTTGCTGCATTATGGCAACACAGAAGTGTTGATGCCATTTAAAATTGGTCCCAAGTAACTAATGAAGCTGTTATATGTTGCCATGGTATGCAAATTAGATTTGCAGCACAAAACCTGTATATTTAGCCAGTCACATATTTTTTTTTCCCTAAAATGAAGACACACATTCCAAACTTTAAATACATAGAATGAAAAACATAAGTTAAGGTGAGAAAAAAGCAAAATACCAACTAGTAAAACAAGTGGATAATAGTTTATTGTGCATGGTTTAATTATGAAAAGCACATTCTTCTAAATAATACAGTATGTACTAAATGTAAATAGATATAGGTGTTAATTGTCTTCTACATTACAAAGACAGAGCTAGTGCCTGGGATTTGAGACAAATAGCACTTAACCTCCTGAACCCCAGAGAAGAGGGAGATAGATGTTCGCTTTTGACCATTCTGGTCTTTTCATGATCTGAATCAATAAGTACCCCTTATGGCTTTGAGTCATGTTTCTAATTAGTCAGCCTCTTGGGCCTGGTTTACAAAATAAAATATAAATCAGTGCACATTTGTAAATTCCAACAAGCATCCTGGGCCGATGCCATCTCAATGAAATAATTAAAATGCCATCAGCCTGTTAACTTGTTCTCATCTCTGCCAAAATATATGTACTGTCAAATGCCAATTCATATTTGGAGTGGTAAGGAAAAAGGTAATTTGAAGATACGATAGTTGCAATAAACATAAGATATACAACGCAATACACAGGTCTTAATATAACCTATTAAAGCTTCACTTTTCTTTGTTAGTGCAAGGTAACTGGGCTGCAAGTGCATGCTATAGGGCCATGTCCAGCTTTTCATTCACCAGTAAACCCAAGCCCTTGTCTGCAGAGCTGTTCAAAATCCCTTTGTCCCGCAGCCTGTATCAACACCAGGGGTTGCCCCAATCCAGGTGGATCAGATGTATGTGATCCAGAAAATACTCAATGAGCTCACAATTAGCTTGCTAAAAGGAAATGCAGCATGTAAACTAATACAGAGCAAAATGCATACAGTGCTACAGCAGGGCTTGAATTTTACAAAGACAACAGCTTGTGTGTAACCCCCATCATTGGGGAGTGTCCAGGAGACAAATTGTCCATTAGCAGTATGATTAATCTTCCTTTCTTTCACTTACTGTTATGCCTTGTGTGTGCTAGGACAAATGTGTAAGGACAAATTATCAAAAACAGCCTCTGAAATCCCATCTGCCCTTCTCTGCATTCCCAGCTTTGTGTACACACTGGCGCTCGCTGAGTCCAACCAAAGACCAGACTCGGGTCTCACTGACACCAGAGAAGGAAGGGAAACAGATAGAAGTCAGCACAACTCAAGTGGAAGCCAAATCCTTACAGCTCCATATATGCAAAAGAAGAGATTGAAATTTCCCCATGAGCAGTTTCCAGTGGACCAGTCAAATGAGATGCGTGCTGCACATCAAAGATCAATTAATTGAATATCTGTAATTATGAGGAAGTGATAAAATCACCCAAGCTCATCAACAGTACAGAAGACTTGAGAAAGAATTCGTGGGGAAAGTGAAAGAAACGTACAGGCTAAAAGATAGAAAAACATTTTATTTTTGCCAGAAGAGATAATGCCAAACTGTCTTGATATTTTGGGGTTTTGTATGGTAATTGCTAATGAAATATCCTAAGTTTCATTTACCTAAATTTAAGATAATGTGCATATGGTGCCATATGAGAAATTGTTAAGCTGGAAGAGACCAGCATTAGTGCAAGAATCAGAAATTCACCCAGAATCTGACTGGGATAGTAAAGGGGAAAGAAGCAGGAAAGTTACTTGTGGAACTCCCAAAGCACAAATCTTAGGATGGAGCATGCTTAAAAGTTTTGCTAATGGCACTAGCACAAACACAAGAATTGCACAAAATGAATTGGGTTCTTCTGACACCCCACTGGGAAGTACAGCATCATGATGGGTATTCAAAACATCACAAACATGAAAACAAATGACTTAAAGACCTGGAGGAGAGGAACAGAATAGTAACACCAGTGGCACTTGTAGGGAGAGGCAAAAAAATGTCTTTTTTGGCCACTCCAAGCTAATAGTTTAATTCTATTTTAAAGCTTTGGCAATCATCACCCACAGTTTATCTCAGCACTATTAATTTTAAAATCAAAGTGAGATAAAGTGCTCGGCAGAGATCTCTGTTGTTCTGTGTCTGCGTTTCTTCAGGATCAGGAGCTGACTCTCTTCCTAAGCTGGGGAAAGCATCCCTAGACCAGGCTGCAGGATCCCCAGGGAAATGTGGGAGGGTGACAGGCACTGGTGCTGCCAGGGCAAGCAGGTCTGCGTGGGCTATGGAGCTGCTTTAAGCAAAACCTGAAGGTGGTGCTTCTAATACGCACCCCAAATGCTCAGTGAGCTTTCCTTTTGGCAGACTTCTTCTTTTTGGCAAACCATTCTGCTCTCTGCAGTGATGCCGCAGCTTTGATCTCAGAACCCCAGGGCCCAAGAGCTGGGAGCACTGGAGGGATTCGGGCAGTGCTAACATCAAAATCCCCTCCCCTCTCAAAGCAGCTGCAGTGCTGGTTCCAAAGGGGATTTACTGGGTTGCCTTACCAACATGCACAGCAGTGGGGAGTGAAGAGGATGAAGAGGGACATGGTAATACTGGAGGCCACACTCATTTTGACAGAATTCTGTGTAATCCTGCACGGGTGGTTTTGGACACAGGAAATCACAAAAGATTTTAGTCAGGTGCTGGTTTACAAACAGTTTTAAGAGTAACTGCAGTAATGTCTACACTGGAAGCAGAAGAAATGGAGGGCTGAGACAGCAGCTCTGATTTCGCCCATGCTGATGACCAAGGAATCAGAGACTGTGTGACTACATTTTACAACCCAGCATAAAGGCCCATGGAAAGAAGTATAAAAGTCACTATTTGCATGACAGATAGGTGAGGATGTGTTTGAAAAGTAGCATCCCTTGTTTGGATAGGCCCAACCTGAGCAAAACCCCACGATGGAAATCCCTCTGCTAATATTTTATATATATCCACTTAATTTACTCACTTTAATTCACATGTCCTTCCACATTAAGAAGCTTAAGAATTTCTAACCATTTATCTGGGGGGGTGTTGGTGGGGTTTTTGTTTTTGGTTTGTTTTGGGGTTTGGGTGTTTTTGGGTTTTTTGTGGGTTTTTTGTTTGTTTGGGGGTTTTGGGGTTTTTTTGTTTGTTTTTTTTTTTTTTTTTTTTTTTTTTTGTTG
>JBAFWW010000636.1:0-41414 GCA_036873685.1 Agapornis canus | reverse complement strand
CTGGGCTGCAAGCACACACTGAAGCCAGCTCATGTTCATTTTCTCATCGACCACCGCCCCCAAGTCCTTCTCCACAGGGCTGCTCTGAATCTCTTCTCTAAAATCTAAGCACTAAAAACCCTATGGAAATAACAGCAAATGTTACAGAGCTGCCTGTGTAACCAGACTGCTGTTCATCAATCACTCCGTTGAACAGAAAAATGAAAACTAAAGGCAGCAGCACCTATCAGCAGCTGCCAAAGATCATCTGCCATCTGTGCATGCAAGACAATAGCAGAACCTTGGCATTAAAGCAGCTGCAAAGAACAGTCAGTTCAAAGGCCATGTTCTTTCCAAAGGAGTAAATCTCACCTGTGAAATGAAGTGGTACTCTGTAACAGGCCCTTCACTTCAAGAGGAGCAGAGTCAGCCCCGAGTACCCTGCAGTGAGCATGCTCCTCAGCCTGTGACAGAGGAAGGAACAGAGGCATTTTGCCTCAATGCTCCTCCACTGCACCCTTCTGTTGCCCTAGGAAGAGCTTAGGTGGTGAGAGGATGCCCTGGGGTGGGAGTCAACCAGATGGCCCAGCAACAAGGCAAGAAGGATGCTACCCATACACATCCTGAATGTTCTGGAGCACCATTTTAGATGAAATCCCTGAGGAAGAGAGAAGTGATTTGCAGAGGGTAGGTGGAACACAGTACCTTCGATCTCCCCTCCAGCTCCTAACTTCCCCCAGGACCTAAAACAATGACCTGGTCACAGACAGTCTGCAAAGTCAGCTGCAAGCTCCCATAAAAACAGCAGTTAAACTTCACATAACCGCAATTTTAAAAGCAGCTGATGATCACAAATTATCCTACATGCACTTCTTCAACAGAAAAAACAATTCTTTTCCACAACAAATACACAGGTGATGTAAAGTCAGCCCACACGGTTCAAAGAGCAGCAACATGCCGTTTCAACAGTGACAGAGGGATTATTTGCTTATCCAGAAACAATGGGAAACAAGAGGGGAGCCATCCTGCCCATGATCAGCTGTGCTCAGAGATTACCACTTTTCACACACAGAAGTGGGAAACTTCTTTGGTGAAATCTGGGGGAAGCAGCAATCCTGCTTTTTGGGCAGAGGTGGGTGAAATGGCCAAGTCCACACTGCCTTGGCAGGTATCACCGCCCCCATGCATTCAAGGGCAAGCTGATGCTCACGAACTCTTCAATTTAGCGCTGGCCCTATGCTAAAAGTGTTTGGCAAAAATACACTGCAACATCACTGAAGCTTTTTTCCCTGCAAAAATATGCTGGAAGAGGTGTTCTGGAATTAGATGTCAAGAAAAATGGGCTTTGTGTTATTGCATGTACTTTCTTTTTCCCCTTGTGCTTTGTTTTACTGCTCTACTAAATTTCTATACAGGAAGGAAAACAGCTATTTCTGTCAGGTATCTGTAAGAATGTTTCTAAAACACAGAAGAACTTGTGTTTTTCACACTAGTGTACACTAATTGCAAAAAGAAAGCACTCCCCTTCTCAATCCACCATTTTAAGAACATGCATCGCATTGAAGATTCTAATTGCACAGCTAAATTTGTGTGGCAGCACAGCTCAAAAAGCCCAAATTCAGCAAAAGCTTTAACTCTTTCATATATATGAATACACCTTTCCCCTACACACATACACAGATGGATATAAATACATGTAATTTATTCAGAGTGAGTTTTTTATGCAAATTCACACTGGTATTTGAACTATTCTATTTTAAGGTGCCCCCCAAAAAAACCCAAAACTACAACAAAATCCGAACACCACCAACACACAAAAATATGTATAAAAGACCTCTTAAACCATACTAAAAAAATACAGTGACACATACAGCGTCCCATACAGTGACACATACGAACTGAAATACAGGGAATTTCACTTAAAATCTGAGACCAGACCCTTTCTGGCAGAGGGCAGGTGAGCAGTTACTCCCCAGACACCTCCATCTCCTCTGCTTCTCCATCAGTCACAGGCTACGACAAGAGCCCTGCAGGGACACTCGCTCTGCACTCCTCACTCAGCGAGGTACCCACACAAACAGTAGAGAGGCTGCTGGCCTGCCCCAACCCACCCTTCTGCTTAAGCTGATACACATCTGAAACAGACAACTAAAAGCTAAAGGCAAGTAAAACCCACACAGCCACCACTTTTTAGTCGTAAGGACAGAGAAGAAATGGTGTTGTTGGCAGCTTCCCTGATTTATGTTGGTCTAGAAACAAAATCTTCATTTGAACAATATTAAGGGCTGAATAAACCAAGAAAAATAAATGAACTCAGGGATAAAAAGCCTGGCCCTCACTCCAGGCCCAGGTTTTATGTCTCCGACGGATGTCAGCATGACCCCTCCTTGCAAAATCACGTCTCAGACAAAACTCTTCTGCTTCTGAAGCAGACATGAACTCAGTGATCAGGTGCTCAGAGCCACTTAAGCAAAAGCAGCCTTTAATGCCTATATTTTCCCTCTACGCAGCTAAGCTCTCTTCTCTGCCTGACAGTCTTCCTGTACAGCCAGTGAGTTCAGGTCCTTGTGGCTTGCTTCGCAGTGCCCAGAAGAGAGTAGTGATAAGCACTTCTTTAAAACTGCAAGTAATTTATGTCCCTCTCTTGTTCACTCAAGTACCTGATGAACAGTGAAAGGAATTCATCTGAAAGTTTGTCACACGTAAAAACATAAACACAAGGAAAGGCGCTTGCATCCAAACTTCAATCCCAAGAGAATGTTTAAAAGCAAATTATAAACTTTGGTTTATGTTGGAAATATTTACAGATCTAACTACTGCAGGCACCACCGCAACCCCACAGAAGAGGTGTGCAGGAAGCCAAAGTAAACCACAGATGTGTGACTTTCTAGCCATAATTAGGAACACTTCATACAGCAGGGTTGCTTTGTCTTTGACTCTGGTGTGACTGTCCCCCAAGGCTCTCTTAAATTATGTCTGCCAGGGCTGGCAATGAAAGAGTCAGTAAAAATGTCTGACACACAAGCATGCACATATATGCATGCACATCATGCAGATAATTTTAAGTGCCTAAAAACTATGCATGTTCAAACTACCAGCCCTGATATTTGCTGTTTCACCAGTCACAGTTTCACATAACTTTCCTAAAGTGGTGGGGTTTTTTTTCCCCATTGCATTTCAGTGTTCAAGTGTTAGGCTCTGAGTATTTGCCAAGTATGAGACATCAGGATTTGACTGAATAATCACATGTGGCCACTGAGCAAACACCTCTCTCTTTGCTCCCTTTGTTCCTTTCCTAGAAAACCTGTCCTTGATGGGCACTGGCAGCCCTTGCTCTGTTCTCATTCTGAATGTGTCCACATGTCTCGCCTGGGTAGCTCCCTCCTCCTCATCCCCTATGCTCAAGAGGGACATTTTACAGCACTACAGATGTCAAACTGAACAATACATTAGCGTGTGTGTAGCACACGCCCTGCCAGACAACTTGGCATGAAATATAAATGCAGAGTTGCTGCAAACAGGGAAATGGCCTCAAGCATCGCGCACAGGTTTGCTGAAGTGCAGACTTGCCATGCACGGCTCCATGCACAAGGGCACACACAACACTGTCTTAAACATAACATTGCACATGTGCTGCAAAAACAATCCCCTGCCTCTTGCAGAACCAGAACTCACTATTGCAGCCTGATTTCATACTAACCAAGCTGAAAGTGCACAGGGAATTCAGACACATGCATTACATCAACCTCCATCATTTTTCCTACAAGTATTTATAGCCACACTAAAAGCTCCAATGGCAGGCAAGCAGATCTCACATAGTGACCCGAGATGCTACAATGCCACTGGCTCTTTCATTAAGTAAATGAATTTTTACAAGCATAAACTTTCCTCACTCATCCCACATGGGTTTTAACCCTGTAGCCTCAGGATGCTCAATATAAGGGGCATTAAGGATTGGTGTGGATGCACCTGATGCCCTTCTAAACTAGCAGTGCTTCCCGATATCTGTGATCAAAGACCCACAGTCTGGCTCACTGAGCTGGCTGTGCAGTACTGAGAGGGTCGCAGCCTTACAGAAAACCTGCTGAGCACCCAGGCTCCAGGGGGACAAAACCCTCCTCAGGAAAGCTCCACTTTGGGAACACACTTGGGTTATGCTTCAAGCACTTTTACTGCGGCCATCCCAAAACCAGTCCTAAAGGTAGATGCTAGACTAATAAATGCTTGAACTCTCCCATAAAAGTTTCTACTAAGCTACTTTTTCCAAATAAAGCCCTAACCGCATTTTCCGGGCTCCTGCTTATGATCAACATGAAATTTCCAGCACACACCAGTCACTGGCACTTCACAGGCCTCAGCTCTCCTTGCATGGTTTCTAATTCACTTCTAATAAACTTTCACAGCAAGTCAGCAAGTCGTCTACAATGCACATTACCTAACACCATGCTCAGACATGAACCAAATAAAGAGCCTTAAAGCAGAGGTTTGTGCCCTAAAGTTAACTTGCTTAAAATGCGTGTGTTGGAAAATGATGAGGCAATTCTAGATGCTATTTTTATACTCTGTAAGAAGATGTATACCAAATTTCTGGAAACTTTCCGCCTGTACCACACACACATGGATACCTACAGACAGAAATACAGGCTTAATTCTTTATACATGCTATGTACAAACAGCTAAATGTGCTTTGTGTATTCAATTAGGTCTGAACTCTGTGCAGGTACTGTGCACAAACCAAACCCACGGCACATGCACTGCAATAGAAATATTTCCTTTTTCTTTAATGCAGGACAAAAGTTACCACCTGATTCATCACTGATAAGATATCCCAGGACACCAGGAAGAACGTCACTGCCCAAAGGGCTTACTCCAACATGCCAGCTGATAGATTTCTCTCTAGCACCATTCATGCTCCCAGGGTCGTCTTTTATTACCGATTCCCACAGGATTTCTTACCTGATGATAACACACATACTACAATGGCCTTTGTTTATCCACAAACATGTTCCTAATTCAATCTTCTCATCTTGGAGGTACTTCACCTGCTCACACTCCAAGATACTCACCTCACAATTTTTCTAGTGCATGAAGACTGTAAACAGATGAAACCTGCATTTCATAAAAATCCTTTTGATCAATGTTTATAAACTACAGAGCAATCAGAACTGTGACACAGTATCACACTGCAGCACTGTATACTTAACATCTCCTGCCTGGAGCACACCAAGGATGGTGGCTGTTGAGGGCAGAATCTAACTGCCTAATTGTTGGTGTCTCTTTGACGATGTCTATTACAGATATGCCCTGAGTTCCAGGACACCAGCATGGGGTGGGAAGGGAGTGGGGCAAGCAGGAAATAGTACTCACTAGACATTTGTGGAGCTGGAAGACAAGCAGATTACCCATGGTGCTTAAAAAGACGTTTAGGTGACTGAACATCTGAATCACAAAATCCTAGAATGGTTTTGGTTGGAAGGGACCTTAAAGATCATACAGTTCCAACCCCCTGTCATGGGCAGGGACACCTTCCACTAGACCTGGTTGCTCAAAGCCCTGTCCAGCCTGGTCTTGAACACTGCCAGAGATGGGGCATCCTCCTAAAATCCCACCCTCATTACCAAAGAGATGGAGAAAACCTACAGGTGTTCACAAAACACAGGTCACATTGGTATTAGAAGAATATATACACATTTATCACTGTCTAACTTACACTTTGGAAGCTGCCTTCTACTTGAACATAAACCTGTCTCTCTGAGTTAACCAGAGTATTTTCCTTTTAACAGGGGAGATGCTGTGAAGCCCAGGGTGCAACCAGAGGCACATGGATTCACTGGTCCTTCTCCCTGCTCCAGCAGTGAAGCACAGGGAGGCAACCTGGCTGGCACAAATTGTTGGTGCAAAGCTCATTGCTCAGGAAAGGCCAGCACCTACTACCCTGGCCATGCTACAAACCAGTCACCCTCCCTTTGTGAAGACGGAGCTGTAGGTGAGCTTTGCCTGGGCTCCCTACAGCTCCCAGCATTGCTGGAAGAGCACACTTCCAGCAAGCATTACAGCTTTGCTCCTCCAGGCTCTTGGCTCTGGCAAGGTGACAGCATCAGATCACACCAGCTGAAAATCCAACTCACTGATTTATAAGCCTTTCATGCTTTGTCATTGTGGTGAAAACTTGCATCGGGTAACAGGGAGAGGGAGGCTGTTGCACAACCATCCAGACAGGATGTCCTGGGAGAACCAGACTGGGTTTCCTGGGAAATACTGCCAGGCAAATGGCAAATACCTCACCCCTATGAAAGAAAGCTCAGACCACACAGCTCTCCCATGCACCTCCTGTAATTCTCTTCTTATGACCTTGACACTGTAAATATCAATAAACAAAGAGGAAAGGGAAAAAAAATTAAAAAGGAGACTAAGCTATCTAATTCTTTTCCAGAAGGCTATGCTGCTCTTTGAGAGCCCCAGATTAAGCAGTGATGCTCTTTTGGTTAACCCCATTAACAAGTGAAGGCCGTTCACAGAGGTTTTTAAGTGTTTCTAAACCTGAGGACAGCAAACGCAGGAGCAGGGTGAGGGGCTGATCTGTGCCACCCATTGTCATTGCCCCAACCCAGGCTGAGGGCAGCTGCCTCCTCACCACTTGCTCTCACTGAAGTGCCACTTGGGCACAGCCAGCATTTTCAGATGCTGCTTGAAGCACAGCCATGATCACTTCCCAGAATCTGACATTCCCTTTGAGACAGGGTCTTAGTTCAGCTGTGGTTCTAATCAGAAAAGGGTCATAGACCTGCACACTGTGCAAACAGGCTTTGATTTTACTGCCCAGGTATCCACATTATTGATTTCTGCAAAAGGGGCTTGGGGGTTCTGCAAGTTCTCTCCAGTCCATAGGTATGTTCTGACCACACAACATACACCCAAGCACACAGACTCAGCAAAATCCTTACTCCTAGAAAAAAAAGTCCCATCTTTTTAGCAGATCTTCTCACCTGCTGCTTCTGTGCAGCATTCACACAGCTGCGATCACTACACACAGCAGCACACTTCAAAACAAGTCAGGCAAACCCAAGGTAATGCCAAACTCAGTCTATCTCCAACATGTAACTAGCATTTCCTCCCTCAATCATCCTTAAATCAGTTATCCAGTACAGCACTACCCGGATGAGGTCTACCAGCAGAGACCTCAAACTAACTTAGCTGTCTCCAGTTAACATCCCAGCTCTTCCTGAGCAGTAAAGAAGCCTCCAGGGCTTCATGAACAATTAAAAAGCTGAACACCGTTTGAGGAAGTTGAATGGGTTTGTATCCCACAAATCTGGATACTGAATGGAGAACCTCAGTTTTTAAAGTAGAATCATAGAATAGTTAGGGTTGGAAAGGACCTTAAGATCACCCAGTTCCAACCCTTCTGCCACAGGCAGAGACACCTCATACTGAACCATGTCCCCCAAGGCTTCATCCATTATACGTTGTTTGGAATAAAAATGGGAAGACGTAGTGGTTAAATAGGCAGTTAATACAGTTAAAAATTTATGTCGAGTACCCTGAACATCTCAGAGTTAATAGAAAAGACCTGAAAATGATCCCTAATATTACTAGTGCAAATAGATGTGCTCTGATGCCATCTGCTTACAGCCATCCCAGAACTCAACTAACTGCATTGTGCCAGGTTTCAGGCAAGCAGCTCAGTTTGATCCCTGTGTCCTGCAGCTCAGGTTGGGTGTCAGGGTGCTGGGTATCGGGATGCTGGGTTTCAGAGCGCTATGCCTGTTGGTGTGCATGGAGCCTGCAAAGCTTTAGGGGACGCTCCAGTCCCTCCATCACAGTCAGTTCAGAAATGGGGATTTTCTGCCTCATTTTTGATCCCATAGATTATGGGTTACAGCAGGATTTAACTCTCCCTGTTTCCCAAGATTGCTTTCTCCTTTTTCTCATGTTTCCCATATAGAAAAGGAAGCCATCTACAAGGAGAAATACATCTACAAGGATGTCTTTTCCATCTCCCTTTTACCATGCAGCTTTCCCCACTCACCTATCTGCCTCTCTCAGGGTACAAGGAATGTGGAAGGGAAAGGAGCTGGGGCATGGAGACTCCTCTCCAGCTGGGAAAGAAGAGGGGCAGGAGCAGACTGGCGGTGCAGGAGAGCAGTGCAGCAGGGAGCAGTGGGACTTGCTGTTTCCAGTGCTCAGAGGCTGAGGAGGCAATCAGGTGGGCAGCAGCGATTTCTGCCCACTGTGCTCTTAGCTGCAGCAGAGTACTCTCAAAAGAGAACAGACAGACTGTGGCTCATATGTGAATGACCCCTCTTCTTCTCCCTTAGGTTAAGCAAAGCTGCTTAACCTGTTGGCTACGAAAACTCTGGCCTTAAAGTCCTTTCACCTGCTGACAAAGTGAAAAGCAAAGATTGCAGATCAGGACCAAATGCAGTGTACAAACATCAGTCACACCCTAAGATGAAAGAATATGAACCTCAGTTTGGAAAAGTGGTTGTATAAAAGAGGTATGACATTACACTGTATTTGCCTAGTGTATGAGGCATCCACAGACACTCTGTTGTACCCAGGGAGGTTTTTGAGAAGCACCCAAGTATTGTTTCAGTGGGACTTCAAGGTCGCAGTTCTGACATTGCTGAATATGAGATAGATTTCTACTCTGCAAAGCCTCCTTAGACAGTGAAACAAAGCCTTGTGAGACAAGGCAGGCATCAGTTCCCATTCTGTATACACAGGCCTCACTGCATAGGTCAGCAGTATAACTATATAGATGACGCTGGGCCAACATCTTCAGTATCTTCTAAAAATCTTTGGATTTAGAGTAAATGAGGCACAAATGCTCCACTGCTCAGTTTATAAACAACGTAACTTTTGTAACTAACTTTAATACCTTTAATTATCTTTGTTATTCAGTCTTGTGTCTCTCATAAGAGGCCAAGTGGTGACTACAGATGGAACGCCTCTAGTTGGGGTCAACGTGTCATTTGTCAAGTATCCAAAGTATGGCTATACCATCACTCGTCAGGATGGCACGTGAGTTTGCTTGCTTCATTGTGTCCCTATTTCAGATGTAGTGTCTTTGCTGATTAACAGATGGTATGATCTAATGGAACCATGTGGTACCATGCATCGCATTCCTCCCAGGGCAAAGAGCTATTAAGTCAACACAAAAGTAATTTTTCACATGGCACTTTGAATGCTAACTGTGAGTAGATATGCAAGGGCTGACTTCTGATAATGACATCTTAGCACGCACACTCCTTTCCAATAAATTGCTCTGTATCTATGAAAACATTTGTGGACTCCAGTAATATCCAGCTGAGACCAGAAATACTGCATTTTAAAATGTAAGGCAGGCAAACACTGCTAGGGAAAAAAACGTATCATTATAGACAAGTATATTTTGTTAAGAGTTCCCTTCTGACTCTCTTCCCTTTTGAAGATCCACTATCTTTTGAGCTTCTTCAGGGTAGAATGTAATCAAAAGATTCTAATTGAATATATTTAGACAATTTCCTGCTGTGCAAAAAAGTGCTTTTTCCCCCTTGTATCAGCTGATTTGAAATGCACACAAATTCAGATAAACACAAATCAGAGTGTCGTGGTTTATCTAGTTTCCTGGCTATGGTAGCTAAACCAGTTTCTCTGTGACATGTGCACTGTAAACATTTGCCGTTTTATCTTCATCTTGCATGCAAACAATTGAATTGAAATAATTAATAGGAGTCAAATGAACTATAGGGAGTGTTTAATTTCCATATTTCCCAGAATATTATTCTGTTATAATAAAAGCATACTGTGCTTGACTTCAGTGGCTTCATACTACAGTAAATGCTGAGCTGAACTGTATTTAAATCTGAATAGGTTATTTAAACCATGGAGTAATTTGTCACATTGCCAGCATTTACATGAAACAACTGATATCGACTCCTGTTGTCAGAACAACCTGGAAGTATTTGACTCAGGCCAGATTTCAAGACGCCTGCGCAGCCATGTATTACTGTTGTGGTTATGTAGGGGAGTGGGAGTAAATACCTCATCTCTCTGAAAACTGATGGATCAGTTGTCCTGGGCACAGGAATTGTTATCTGATTTGTAGAACACAAACAGCAAAGCTTTTCATTACTATCCTCTTACTGACATGTAAGATTAAGCACATTCTGTGCTTAATGGACAGCATCTCTTAGAAAAGGGATAATTCAGTGCCCAGTGCCATAAGAACTTAGTTTCTCTGCTGATTCCATATATAAAGGTGACTTGTAGTAACAAATGGGTGATTTGTTTGTTGGGTACTTTTTATTTATTAATTCAGAATTTATAATATATAGGGGAAAATTTGTCCAGGTAACTTCAAATCATTACTTGTCTTGGCTGGATTTCAGTTATTCAGTGGCTGGAGGTTCAGATGCCATTACTGATCATTTGAAGCATAATACTGAAAAAACACTGTTGTGGTTTAAGCCCAGCCACCAGCTCAGACCCATGGAGCCACTCTGGTGGGATGAGGGAGAGAATCAGAAGGGTAAAAGTGAGAAAACTCATGAGTTGTGTTAAGAACAGTTTAATAATTGAAATAAAATCTAATAATGGTAATATAATAGTGCTAATAATTGTAAGGAAATGAAAATAACAAAAAGAGATAACTAAAACCCAAGAAACACAAGTGATGCAAGTGCAAAACAGCTGCTGACCCCACGCCAACCGATACCCCAGCCAGTCTCCAAGCAGTAGCCTGGCCAAGCCTTCCCTGCAGTTTATCTGCTGAGCAGGATGTCCTATGGCACTGGATAGCCCTCGGGTTAGCTGTCCCCACTACATCCTCTCCATGCGCCCTCAGCATCCTTGCTGGCAAGTCACTATGAGAAGCTGAAGAGTCCTTGACTTAGTGTAAGCAGCACTCAGCAACAACTAAAACATCCCTCTGTGATCATTACTCTTGTCCTAAAGCAAAAGCACAGCACTGTACCAGCCACTAGGTATAAAACTAACTCTATCCCAGCCAAAGCCAGGACATACACCTATTGCTGTAGATATACCGATATACCTATTTCATTAGCCAGGAATTCTGTTACTGGAATTATTTGTCTTGTCACTTCTAAAACCCACATTTTTCTAGGTTTGACTTGGTGGCAAATGGTGGAGCATCCCTAACCTTGCACTTTGAACGGGCTCCATTTATGAGTCAGGAAAGGACAGTATGGTTGCCATGGAATAGCTTCTATGCCATGGACACGCTTGCCATGAAGACAGAGGAGAACTCCATTCCCAGCTGTGATCTAAGTGGTTTTGTCCGTCCTGACCCACTCATCATTTCATCACCACTTTCAACTTTCTTCAGTGATTCTCCAGGCCGGAATCCCATTGTACCAGAAACCCAGGTAAGAACAGTGTAAGTGAAAAGGATGTGGAAGTCAGTGGTAAGGTGCTAGTACTGAACTGAGCACTTACTGCAGGGGCACTATTTGTTCCCTGGAATTGCTGTAGCAAATGCCTCTAGAGAACTGCGTTCATTTTGACAGATACCAGGTTTTCCAATGAGGTCTGCAGATTTCCTAGGTTTTTCTCACCCAGACATATTTATCTTTGACTAGCGTGCACCTTCTCATTATCAATCAGTATATCAGGTACAGCTCTGTATTTCAGTTGACAGCTTAGGCGTTTCAAGAGAATTATGCAAAGTGTGTGGTGCTAACTAGAGGCTGTTTAGGACAAAGGAAAACTCTACCAATGCTTTTGTTTCACTACTTTAGTTAGTCTTTACTTTATACTGTTAGTGAAAACTGCTGGTTCCTATGACTCTATTTCTTATGTTCCCCTTAAATATAACTTGCAGTAAAAGTACTTATTTGTGCTTGTGCCAGCAGTGGGCTCTTAGAAAGTGTACACAGATACCAAAGAGTTACCTATCTCGCAATGTCCATTGAGGACAGCCATTCCCAGTAGCAGAAAGACATAAGTGCATAAGAATATGCAAGGGGACATTACTCAAAAAAAAAATAACAAAGCACTAATCTGAAATGTTTGATCTTTTTCCTCTTCAGGTTCTGCATGAAGAAATTGAGATCCCTGGCTCTAGCATAAAGCTCAGCTACCTGAGTTCTCGTACTGCTGGATACAAATCCTTACTTAAGATCACCATGACTCAGTCCCTTGTGCCACTGAATCTAATCAAAGTTCATTTGATGGTAGCAGTAGAAGGGCATTTGTTTCAAAAATCATTTCAGGCATCTCCCAACTTGGCATATACATTTATCTGGGACAAAACAGATGCGTATGGTCAGAAGGTTTATGGGTTGTCAGATGCTGTAGGTAAGTCAGCATATACAAGCTCCAAAACTTTTCAAGTAACACCTGTAATTCTCAGTGAGAAAGCTGCAGAGATTTCTTATGGAGAAGCAAATACAGACTAAACATTTCTTGTCTTCCTGACACAATTTATCTTTGTATTATGTTTCTTTTACACATTAAAGATCACATTCAGAGGGTCTAAACTCCATCAACATGCCTGTGTTTCCTGATCGGTAGCTGACTTAGAAGGTTTAGACCTGACATGGAAAACACTGGCCACAGGAACTTAGGTGAAACCTAGTCCATCACTATGTGTTTACTCTCTTTCAGTTAACAAATGAACATCCTGCTGGGATGGCTGGCATTCTTCAGCTCATTTGGGTTTTCATGCATGCTGTTATTATAGCCTCTTGGGGTGTAATACATTTGAAATGAAAACGGTCCTTTTCTAATGCTGCTCAGTCTTGTAGTTCTATAGCTGGCTTTAGTTCACTTGGTTCTAGTGGGGGCATGGGGAAAGAGTGATCATCATAATATTTTAAGCTTTCATTTTCATATCAGAACCCTTTTGATACAGCAGTGCTAAAAATGGGCAACAGAGCTGTGCCAGTGTGGGAAGAAAAACTGATTTAAGACTGATTTCTTTTCTATATTTTCTAAAGTCGTCTTTGCTGTAGCTTTTCTTACACTGTTGCATAGGATATTGCTTTCCGGAGTAATGCTTGCAGTGCCTGTGTGCTGCTTAAAAGCACCCAAACTTTTCACTGCTCCTTGGTATATGGTCTGTAAGGTGAACGCGCTAAATAAATCCAGTGAACACCTGGCAAGTGAAGTTTTTGATCTCATCCTGTGATCTGATAGAATGATTTTATGGTATTTTAAACCCCGTATTTCTCACTCTCACCAAACTCTCGCTTCTCACCGCCAGCAATTCAAAGAGGAGTGATCAGATCCCTGCAGAGTACATGTGAATGAAGTTTCAAGTTTGTGTCTAGTCAAAGATCTGAATTTAATATTGTAGAATAAAAGAGAGGAATATCATCACTCCATCTTGAGGGGCTGGGGAGCTGGAATGCTGAATGATTTGAATGTGCTCTGGACATTTAATTCAGTGTTTGTTCAGCAAGTATATTAGATTTTATTTTATTTCAGTTTCTGTGGGGTTTGAATATGAGACTTGCCCCAGTCTCATTTTGTGGGAGAAGAGGACAGCACTGCTGCAAGGATTTGAACTAGATCCTTCAAATTTAGGAGGATGGTCTTTGGATAAACATCATGTACTTAATGTCAAGAGTGGTGAGTTAGTTAATTCCATGTTTTCTGTGCTGTGTGGAGTTTTGTGAACCCTTTTTATTTGCATTATATTTACACTTAAAAAAGCAGTTTCTCCAGTGTTTTTGTTCCACCTTTGCCTCAAGAAGGCATGGCACACGTTTCAATTGGCAGAAGGTTTCTGTAAACTTTCAACAAATATTTTACTGTTCTGCACAGCAAGTCCTTTATCCTCTCTTCTGTTGTTCATTTATTCCCTTGTAATGTCCTTCTGTCTTCCTTCCCTATTTTTCTGATAACAACCACACCCATTCCTGGTTCCACTTGGCCTTTTTCCCTCTAATCTGAGATGGGGCTTAGAGGGAGTATGAGTCTGTGATGAGATACTGAGTCTCATTTGTCCTTCTCCTTTGTCACCTGTTTGGTTTTTCCTCCCTTTTCTTTGTCTTTACGTATCCTAAGCTGAATGTTCCTGGTCTTCATATTTTACTTGAGATACCTTAGGGAGCTGAATCATAGAATCATAGAATCGTTAGGGTTGGAAGGGACCTTAAGATCATCCAGTTCCAACCCCCCTGCCATAAGCAGGAACACCTCGCACTAAACCATTTAGCATATATTTCATTTGATCCTTTGAAGTGTTTTCTACAGCCTTCCTGCTGTTCCCAGCATTAACCAATTGTAAAAGACATTGTTATTCAAGAAACCTAAAGTAGTATTCAGACTAGGCAAGATTATACATGCACTTCAAGTGTTGTGCAGCAGTCAGATGCTGTAGAGATAGTCATTCAGATAGGGCAAGATATTCACTGTTGTCACCAGTAGGGACCAGGTTACATTAGCATCATACAACTGCATTTCCAAGAGAACCAGAGACTAAACTTTTTTGGTTTGGTTCCTACAGTCTTTGATGGCATTGAAAATGGTCACTGGCAGAGGATCTGCTCCCTTCTGGGAGCAGGGATCTGCTTTTTGAACTAATATTTTGAGAAGAAAATCCATCTTTAAGGCGTTTCTTGAAACTCACTAAAGATCCTTACCACTAGCTTCCCTTGTTGATCCCTAGCAGCCCTTCCAGGAATTTCATCTTTCTCCTCTCTTTCCATTTGCTGTGCTTTCATTCTCTTTCGTGCCTCCATTTCTCACTTCTCGTTTTCCATGAAAAAAGTGTGAAAGACTGAAAGGTGGAAAGGAAACAGTAAGGTTGGCACGAAATTCCAGACAGAATGTAATGTAGGAAACTGGAGTGAGAGGATCCAGGGACACAAATAAGGAACACAACCACTGTTTGCCTTCTCACTTCCCAGTTAATAAGACAATCTAAACCATTGCGACAGGCCAGAGAACTGTATGGCAGTGTTTTCTTTCATAATGAATACTAAAGGACTGTGGGTTTATGTCTGGGGCTGTGGTTGTGTATATGTGTGGGTTTTAACAGAACATCTTCATTAAACCTTTATTTTCACTATCAGAAAGCCTTTCCACTCTTTTTGCACCATTGAAGAAGCAAACGCTGCAGTTATTTCAGTGTACAGTCCTTAACAGCAGCTATTGAAAAGAGAACTACCTGAAGTCCCCTGCAGTGAATGACAGTAATAACCACTTCTTCTCCTCTTTGTTATTAGGTATATTGCACAAAGGCAATGGAGAAAATCAGTTTCTAACTCAGCAGCCAGCTGTGATAACCAGCATTATGGGGAATGGGCGCCGAAGAAGCATATCCTGTCCCAGCTGCAATGGTCTGGCAGAAGGAAATAAGCTCTTGGCCCCTGTAGCATTGGCAGTGGGTATTGATGGAAGTCTCTTTGTTGGAGATTTTAACTATATTCGGCGTATCTTCCCATCCCGGAATGTTACTAGTATATTGGAGCTGAGGTAAGGTGTTAACCTTATTGCTTCATTTCTGTAGCCTGTGCTCAAACCAGCCTTTGCCATTACTTCTTATAATTTTGTAAAACATTGTCACTTTCAACCTATTTAAATCCCAGTGGAGAAATGGGGCACAGAAATGCATAGTTCAAAGTCTGTAGTTCATCAGAGCAATAGCTAGAGAGAAGTTAGAGGAAAGGACAAACCAGCTTGTACAAAAAGGACAAACCGTGTTTTTCTTTCTTGTTGGTGATCATTTGATACAATCTCTCCTCAGTGCAATGCATCATTTAGTTTTGTTTGAAAACTGCAGAATTGACTGCCCTTAGGTATTGAGCCACAGAGATAAGCAAATTCAAACAGATTAACAAAGTTAGCAGGGAGGGTTTCCTATCAATGGTTTTGACAGCCACTTTCCCACTGCTTTCCCATGCTTGTGAGTCTATTTCTATATATTGACTAGTGCAGTTAAGAATGACATACAGAGTCACTTTCATCATCAGAACTCCTTTTAATATTGTACCTCTGTTCCCCCATCCTGTGCCCCCTCCCCAGCGTTAAGATTTGGTCACTTAGTAGGGAAGGCATGAGCATAGAGTGTACCACTTCACCCATTTCTGTTCCATCTTCTTTCTTCATTCTTATAGGAGAGGCAAGAGCTACTGCTTCAAACTGTAACTCATGTAACTGGACCTTATAGTTACAGCACTACTGAATATTTGCAGAAAAATGAGAAAAAATAGCTTATATTGGCTGTTTCCTGATACTTCTGCAGCCCACTCAGGCAATAGAATTATTTCTCTTGTAAATTGGATATAGCTGCAAAGTCCATAGAGTAAATTCAGGTCATTAGCCTTTTTGAATGATATGGCCATAACCAGTTCCTCTCTTCCACTGTACTTTTAGTTTTTAATTAGTGGGAGAAAGTGCAAAATGATTGGACAGTGAGAGAATAGGAGGCCTAGCTCTATTCTACACCTCTCTTCCATTCATGTCATTCTGTTGATGTCACTATTGTGAGTTCTGATTTTATACAACAAAAGACTTCCAGTTCAGACCCTGAAATCATCTCTCTGACACCTACCTCATACACCATCAGGCTGCCTCATTAGATTTGAAACTCCAAAACCTCATAGATCATGGTGTGCTTTCTGCTGGCAGCTCAGTATAAACCACAGGAGGGAGCTGGTATGGATGTGCAACCAGTTATAAATATTTATTTCAACGTACGCTGTAGCTCTGCATTACAAGGTATAGAATGCTGATATATTTTTTGTTGATAATTTGTTCAGTTCAGTTTAGCTTTTCAGCAAATATGATCACAGCTTTATAGGTGAAGAGAAAGAGTTTCAAATTTGGATACTCAATGTAAGGCAGCCCACCTGATACTTGGAAATGTTGTCTCCAAGTTTACAACAAACAGTATTAGTCTGAGTGCTTTGCCCAAGAGAACTTGGGCATTTCAGCATGTGTGAGGGAAAATGAGAACATCTGTAAAGAAACAGAAGATGGACTTCTTAATCTGCTTTAGTCCACTTTCTCTCTAATTGTAGGAAGGTCTGCTTTCCATAGCATAAATTCTTTAGCTTCTGTTGCAGCTATTAGCAGTGAACAATAAAGCCATTGCATTTGGAGTGCTATTGGACAGCTGCAAATAGCCTGACACACAGATTTTTTAGGATTTGCAGAGATATCTTTTGTCCCCTGATCCTCTAAAGGGAATTAAGGTCCCTTCCAGCAAACATCATCTATAGCAGCAGTTGTGATTCAGTGGTAAACTTAAAATCTGTATAAGGTACATGCATAAGAGGTTGACAATTTGAGCTATATAAGTGAGACCAGTCTTCAGCTAGTATTGAGTAGCTTGAATAACGTTGCAAATAATATATTCATAAGTACTAAAAACCAAATACATCACTATTTAGATTTCCCAAGAGGTGTAATACATAAGCCAGTATAAATCTTGAATAACTTTGTAAGTCCAAACATCCCAGTGTGCATCTTTGCTCCACACTGTTGTTTATGAAGATGCCTGCTCTGAGTGGCTAATAGGAATTTTCACTCAGAAGTGTTGCATGTCATGCTTCATGCTGGTATTGCAAGTTTGGGGCTGTGAATTGAGTGCTGCAGCTCAGGATCTGTCATGCACCTCTTTGTTTCATTCCTTGGATGTTCCTAAATGGAAATTACTTAAACACAGTGAAACGCTGTGGTGTGGGGAATGTATTAATTTACTTCCAGGAAGTAAAGGACACTTTTCCTTTAACTTCATGTTTAGATGGTAAACTAGGGATCCTTTAATGCTATTTATTGTCCATTGTGCATTATCTTACTGCTCACTTAGAAGGGTTGGGTCTTTTTTACCCTCAGGTTTGCTTTGATAGGCTTAAATAGATACCTAGTAGCACCCAAACTTGCTTTAAGCAATTATTCTAGGGACTGGGAGGAGAGGAAAGTATATTCTGTAGTAGAAATTTGTTTAGAAATAGCCTGTTGGAAAACTATTTAGATTAAGGAGGTTGCCTCCAACTGGCAGATGATATCCTGAGCGCAGTGCTTCTCCCTCTGTATCCAGAAAACTGCCAGTTTTTCTAGCTCCTACCCCACAAGATACACATATTCCCATGTGAGAAACTCTTTCAGAGGTCTAGAAAGTGTTATGGAAAATATATGGGGGGTGGAGGTTGGGGGCAGAGAACCAGCTTGCAACTCTATCGCTCCCAGTCCCTTTTCATCCGTAACCCAAGCAAAGGCTAGTGCTAAACAGAGATATCTTCTCCTGTGTCCTTTTGTAAAATAAAACAAATACTATGTTTGCTTTACCATCTATTCTTCAGCTAACTGTTTGTTCTTTTTTCTTCTGTTCCCTTTCTATAAAGAAATAAAGAGTTTAAACATAGGTAAGACACGAGCTCTTTCCCATATAATTTGATATGGTTTGTTTGCCTCATTGTGTTTGCTTTTTGTGTTGTGCTTCTTGTGTAATGTTATGTTCTTCATGTACCATATATAGAAACATTTTTATGTGCTAATTGTGTGTTATGAATATGATAAGCGTTAGCAATTATGAAATGCAGTCAAAAAGCAACCAAATAAGTTCTGACAGTAATTAGAAATTTCTAGTAGAATGCCAGTATAATGAACCCCAAGCTAACTTCTCTATAAGCACTTCTCCCTCCTGTCTATAATTGGTCTAAATGGTTGAGGTAAACTACCACAGCAGTTTTACAAATGCCAGAAAGGTTCACAAAAGCACTAATGACTGCAGATAGGTCAAAAACTCATTTTCTGGTCATTAATGATTTTGTGAACCCTCTGTCCTTTTTCATAATTTAGTTTCTATTTTCTTTCATCAAATACATTTAACAGTCAGTCAACCTGTGGGGCTGGTTGTACGCAACCACTACATGCAGTCACTGTAAGATGCAGGAGGGAGGCAGAACCTGCCCAGATGTTAGGAGAGGAGATGTTCATTGTCTCACCTGAGCACTAGGGCTTCTGATGGCAGTAGCATAGGAAACACCTGTTCATCTTCTGGGACAGGGCGGATGTTCACCCTGAAAACTATCAAGGGCAAGAACAAGAAAGTATTCCGTAATGTCCTGTGCATCACCCTTTTAAAACCATACTTTCCATTTCTGTGACACAATTAGATACAAAGATTGTCCAGATTAAACAGTGTAATTTCCCCTTTACAATATATTTTGGTATAGCAGGTATAAATTTTCACTGAATTTTCCTCTCTGGGTGAATTAATTCAGAATCTGCTGATGATTTTTAGTGATGCTGAGGCTCCTCGTTTGCACTAACTCAGCTTAGTTATTTTGTTAGATGCTTAGAGATTTGCTCTGGGCATTTCTCTTTTTGGTTGGATTGAAAGAAAAGCTGTTGTTAGGTTGTGAATTTGATGCACATTTGAGAAGAAAAGGGAGGACAAGCTGATCCTGCCTGTGCCATGTGCTGTCAAGCACTGGGCTCCCTCCCAGAACAGAGCAAGGGTACCCAGTGGTACCTGCTGCAGTCACTGTGGAGGGCAAGAGGCAAAGCAATTATTGGCAGAAACCTCTGAGCACTACTGAAGGTTATGGGAAATCTTTTAAAACCAGGTACATTCATTGGCTTCCTATAATTTGAATAAAAGATTCCAGTGGCACGGAGAGAAGAGAGGCAGAGGTCTGTGGTTGCTCAGATGCTGGTTTGAGAAATGTTTACTTCTCATTTAGAATACATGGCTCTTTGAGGTAATAATCTCCCAGTTTCTTTGGGGACATGGTGAGTGCACATCACCTTCCACCAGCTGTTTTCTGCTAAAATCCCTCAAATATTTTATGTGGAGAGTCATAGAATCCCAGAAGGGTTTGTGTTGGAAGGGATCTTAAGATCATTCAGTTCCAACCCCCTGCCACGGGCAGGGACACCTTCCACTCGACCAGGTTGCTCCAAGCCAGGGATGGAGCATTCTGCCATTATCTGTTCCCTTACCGAGCCCAGGAAAGAGCAAAGGGGTATGCAGCAGGTCTGCAGCTCCAGTGACTTGCTCCCTGGTCTGGAGCAAAAGCACATGACTGACTTCCTGAGGGGGATTCCAGGGCAGAAAGGCAGGATGAGCTCCATGGACACACCAATGACTGAAAGGGGAGAGGGACATAACCCAATGTTCTGTCATTGCTCTTTACCCTGACTTGCACCTTACCCCATCCTGGTAGCAGTGGACCATGCCTGAGGCTAGCTGCAGGGTGTGCTCACTCAGAAAGGCAGCACAGGCAAAGAGACACTTCCAGTGTGGCTCCTGTCAGGAGCAGTGCAGCTCCCGCAGGCACTGCTGCCACAGCTCCCACCTATGGGGCCAGCAGCTGTGTCTGCACCTAGTTCATACCTGCCTCGGGACTCCCCATCCAGCCAGGGTGGGTGCCTGTGTTGCAGCAGGGCCAGGCAAAGGGCCCTCAGGGCTGGAGCCCAGAACCTGCAGGTACAGCTGTCCCTTCTTGGCTCCTCTGCTGCTGTTGCAAAGCCTCAAGCTGAGCTTAGGTGTATTTGTGAAGTGCTGCACAACACCAGTGTCCTAGCAGGATTTGTTCAGTGTAAGGAGAGAGCGTGGGGAAGAGGTCAGAATTTCTGTTCAAGGGCAAATGTGCAGGTGTTTGAATGGCACAGGTACTTGAGAGACTGCAGAAACCTTGTGAATGGAAAGAAATATCTTACTAGGTGACAAAGAAGACTGAGCTTTGGGAGGGAGAAGAAGGATGTAGTAAGGGCCTAGTGAAGAGGTGCAGTCTGCTGCTGAAGATAAGCACAGGAACTTGGGGAATAAAGAGATTGTGCTCTAAACGCAAGCATGTCACTAGTCTCCCTACATAACTTTGTCTACACCACTTAACCTCTCTGTGCCTCAGTTTCCTCCTCTGTAAAATGGGTGTAATACCCATCTTTTTCAAGTACTTTGATATCCATGCATGAAATGAACCTGCCAAGTATTTTTTTGTTTGTTGTGTTTTTTCATCTCTAATTTCTACACTCCTAGACTTCAGCAGATGGTACTACCTCTGCCAACTGAATGCTGATCAAACCAATCTCCTTCCTCCTTTCTACAGTTTTAGAACGGTTATTGACCTAAAATCACATCATGCCAAAGACTGGCATAGAGGAAAATAACTGTAGAAAGTAATATTTTTGGAGCTCCTCATTCCTCCTAATCTGGCCATGACCACATGAAAGCAGTTGTCTTTGTGGTGCTGATAAATCCATCTGCCAAAAGTGACCTTATGATATTTTCAGCCAGTCTGATCTTGAAATGGCTTATGTCCATCATAACTTACCTCTGTGTGTCCTCACTCTTGGAGATGGGCACTTTTGCCACATGAAGCTAGGGGTGTGGATATTTGAAGGCAAATATCCCTGGTTACTGGTAAGTAACCTTCATTTTTTTTTCCTTCTTGTTGTCATTTGTCTTCTATGCTTTGAAACCGTCACTGATCTTATTTACACTCATCCATAGGCTCCAAAGGCTGCAAAATTCACATCATGCTTAAAATCCAACTAAATTGGGTTAAACTAGCCAGGCAAGACTTTGAAAATATTGCTGCACTGCAGCTGTGTGTGTCTGTATGTATATATATGGCAAAGATTGACATTTCTCAATTTGTAGAAGATTTGCTAAAGTAGTTCCAAAACGTGACGAGCTGTCAAAACCCCATATATTTCAGAAGAGAAGTAGCTTTCCATATGAGCGCCCATTCTAATCACAAACTGAGGACCAGTTTTTCAATAACAGAAGGTTTGGAGTTAAAGTCAGACACTTGGGGTCTCTGGTTTGAGCTATATAATCAACTTCATCTGCCGTAAATGAGATTCTTGATAAGAATGAATGAGAACAAATTTGCTTTAGGAATAAATTTGTTATGCCTCTGCCTCCTATTTATACAAGACCTCACAAATCTTGTGGCGTAATATAAGTGACTCAGAAGCTGATTTTATGATCTTGCTCCCATGACTTCTGCTTTCAAGAGAAGTTAAACAAGGTGGCTGGAAGGAGGGCAGCAGGTAGACGTAAACTAGCAGACCTGGAGTAGACCTAAAGGACAAAAGAGATCAAGAGGCAAGTCTGCTGTGCAGCTTGGCTTATTGCGCTCTGCTGTGCAAGGTTTGGTGTAGGAGGATAAATGAGATTTGAAATGGCAATCTTCTAGCAACACTGACCAGGCCCTAATCACATTAGAGCTGCAGATGGTAGTACCTCAGACCCCACCTTGGTGTGAAGGTGTCAGACTTTCTTTCCAGATCTCTCTGTGCCTGATGAGTATCCAAGTTCTGAAGCCTGTGAAGTTTCTAGACTGCTCAGCTCTTTCTATTCTATGCTTTCTTTCTCTCTAAAGCAACAATCCTGCTCATAAATACTATCTGGCCGTGGACCCTGTTTCAGGCTCACTATATGTATCGGACACCAATAGTCGACGGATATACAGAGTCAAGTCCCTGTCTGGCATGAAGGACCTAGCTGGTAACTCTGAAGTGGTGGCAGGGACTGGAGAGCAATGCCTGCCCTTTGATGAAGCCAGATGTGGGGATGGAGGGAAGGCAGTGGACGCAACCCTCATGAGCCCTCGAGGTAAAGTAGGGAAAGAAGCTGGAGAAAATGACTGTGTGAGGCTGGGCTGGGTGTGGAAATAATTATCTGGCAATTAAATCACTCCTTGCTTGGTAGTTTTTATTCTGGGCTTTAATTACAGTGGATTGGCAAGTGTTCATGCTTTGTTTAGTTAAAGCAAACTTTATTACCCCAACAGTGAATGCTGCAAAAGGAGAGCAGAACACAAATTAGCAGGGTACCACTCACTCCAAGAAGCAAGCATGTAAACTGGGGAACAAATCACTGCTTGAGATAGTCTTTGGGGAGAAAAACTGCCTGCTGCGGTTTTTCATCTGAGTTTCTAGTCTGTGCATTCCCTTTTTCTTCAGAGGCAGGGGAAAAATAAAAGGATTTTTTTGCCCTTTTCAGTTTCTAATTTTTAACAGAAAGTTTTAAAGATGACAGAGATTTGAGGATTTGTTGCTAGGATTTTTTTTCCCCCATTGTTTCATGTTAATTGTAAGGATGAAATGATCAGGTTTATTGCCAGGTGCTGCAAACTCCTTTGGGTTTTATTTCAATGGTTGAAAAATAACTAGATGATCGTAAAAGCAAATAAGAATGAAAGGTCCTATTTCTTTGTAGAGGTAATGGTTTCAGTTAATACATACAGAGCATTTTAACAGGACAGAGCTGTTTCCATGTTTGAAGGTAAGCCTCTATGTAGAAGTGGAGAAGATAAAGCTGTACCTGTTCTCACTGCCCAACAGGATGAGCACTGCAACCATTTGAAGACAGAATTTTTAGATCAATATTTTATTTTCAGCCCACAAAACGGACAAGGCAGCGCACCAAATCAAAGCAGGAAAGGCAAGACAGAAAAAGCTTGCCCTCCTTCACCACAGGCAGCAGCATCCTTCTGTTCCTCCAAGGGAGCACCTTTCATTCTGTGCCTTTCCTTTCGAAGGACTCCCAGTGTGAAAGCCATTGAACCTTCCCTTTTTTCCTAGGCTGGAAACCCCTGTGTCTTCATCTGGAAACACCAGATATTCTTTCCATATCCCTTGCTGCAACAGGTCAAAGAATTAAGAAACAATCCTGAAAGACTGTAGTGTCCTCTTCATTTTTCCAAACCTTAAAGAAATTTAAAAAGATTTCTAAAAATTCTCAGATCCTTCAGATGAAGAAGCAACACCTCAGATTTCTGAGATTAAAACTGAGGTTTTTCGGTTTTCATAGGGTTCACACAATGCATCATACAGAGTTTGAATTTAGAAGTAAGAGGATACATTCCACTGGCTCTTTGACACATTGTGGGGATTTCTGTGGTTTGGTTTTCTTTAAAGCTCCAAGGGATCAACCTGCTTGATGCCATTTATTCAGCAGAACTACAGGTACTTGGAGGGATCCAGGACCTGTGCTCAGGTTGGAAAGGAGGAAAGAACAGGGGAAGCAAACAACTGTCACCTTATTGTAAAGTTGTCAACAAGATGAAGCCTGCCTTGAAGCCAGGATCCTCACTGATGCCTGGTTTTTATATTTCAGGAATTGCAGTGGATAAATATGGTCTCATGTATTTTGTTGATGCCACTATGATTAGAAAAGTGGATCAGAACGGAATTATATCAACCCTGCTGGGCTCCAATGACCTAACTGCTGTTCGACCACTGAGCTGTGATTCCAGCATGGATGTCACCCAGGTATCTTAGTGCATTTATTTTCTTCTCTGCCTTAGAAGAGATGGGCATCTATTTTGGATGACTGCCTGGCCACTTAAGAAATACATTACGCAGCACAAGATGGTAGTGTTTTTGAATTATTGCTGAAATGAGTGAACCATCCTTTTACTGTGGCTAACACAGGTTATTTATGCAACTGTAGAGAGATAAGGTTGAGATAATGGGAATTATTGTCTTAATTGCCTGTTTTTCTGTAATTACCGTAGAGCTTCCACAATGTAGCCTTCATTCTTTGCACAGAAACACAATTAGCCAAAGTTACCACTGCACGTAGCTTTAATATTGCCGAAAAACAAAAGCATTGTTTGAAATAGTTGCCGTTCGTGACTTGGTTTCGTGATTTACGCTGATAAACCCCTCACTAATTTGCTGTTGTTACACATGGAATTTTAAACACTAGAAGTGTACTTTTCAGTTATGAGTTTTACAGTAATAATTTGTGCAACTCATAGGTACGGCTGGAGTGGCCTACTGATCTCGCTGTCAATCCCATGGACAACTCACTTTATGTCTTAGAGAACAATGTTATTTTACGGATCACAGAGAATCATCAAGTTAGCATTATTGCTGGACGCCCCATGCACTGCCAGGTTCCTGGTATAGACTACTCTCTTAGCAAACTGGCTATTCATTCTGCACTTGAATCAGCCAGTGCCATTGCCATCTCACACACAGGAGTTCTTTACATCAGTGAGACAGATGAAAAAAAAATTAATCGGCTACGCCAGGTAACTACCAATGGAGAAATATGCCTTCTTGCAGGGGCAGCTTCAGACTGTGATTGCAAAAATGATGTCAACTGTAATTGCTATTCTGGGGATGATGGGTATGCCACTGATGCCATCTTAAATTCACCATCTTCCTTAGCTGTGGCCCCAGATGGTACCATCTACATAGCTGATCTTGGAAATATCCGCATTAGGGCTGTCAGTCAAAACAGGCCCATTCTTAATTCTTTTAACCAATATGAAGCTGCATCTCCAGGAGAACAGGAGCTGTATGTCTTCAATGCTGATGGAATTCACCAGTACACTCTCAGCCTTGTTACCGGGGAGTACTTGTACAATTTCACCTATAGCAGCGATAACGATGTCACGGAGGTGATGGACAACAATGGCAACTCCTTGAAGGTCCGTCGGGATGCCAGTGGGATGCCCCGCCATTTACTGATGCCGGATAATCAGATTGTCACGCTGTCTGTTGGCACTAATGGTGGACTCAAGCTAGTCTCAACACAGACCCTGGAGCTCGGATTAATGACATATAACGGAAACAGTGGTCTCTTAGCAACGAAGAGTGATGAAACAGGATGGACAACATTTTATGAGTAAGAACGTTTTTGGCTCTATTAAGCGTACATTTATTTTTCAAATGGTAGTGAGTAGGCCCTGAACTGACCCTACAGAAATCTGTTGTAGGCTTTTCACTGATGCTGAACAAGGCCATGACATCTCAGTCTAGTCTGATGCTGAAAATTATTAAGTGGCTTCTTGATTTCATCAGTTTTTGCCAGGTCCCTTGGGTGGGTACCAGACCACTTTAATTTCTGCCCGCAGCATAAGGCCTGTGGGGACTCTCATCCACCTCCAGCACACAGGACTGTGTGCCACCTTCAGAAACCCATGTTTGATTTATGAGACTGGAGCCCTGCTCTTAGTCATTATCAAGGCTGTAGATAACGGGCACCCAGAGCAGCCCCCAGCAACCCACAGCTCCTGCTGAGCTGCCTCTGCCTAGGAACCCCGTCCTTTTGGAACACAAGCTAGATATCTGCTGTTCAGACTCATCTATTACTCATGGTTGTTAAAATGTTGATTAACTTCACTGATTGTTCATTCTTGAGACAAGGGCAGAGATTAGATCCCCAGCTACCTGCCAACCACCCAGTCTAACTTTGTAGAAGCACACTGGTGTTGGTGACCATATGGATTAGAAAAACAGAACTTCCTCTTTAAATACAGTTCATCCGAGATGAAGTTCAAGAGTATGTTAAAAACCTAGAAAAGACAGTCACATATTTATTAATAGTTACCCTGTTCTTACCAGTCCTATTGCCATGTATTGATCAAAACAACTTTAAAAATAGAAACAAAACGATATATTGAAAATATATATATAATTTTTAAGTACTTCGAGTCTGATGCCATAGTTAATTAACCATTACTAAATACCATTGCTCAAATTAGTGGGTAGAAAGTATGAATAGGGCTTTATATTTAACTTTAAATTGGAAGCTCATTTTTAAGGCTACAGACCAGCACTGACGCACACGTAGTTTACTATACTAATGGATTCATCTTGGCCACCACTTTCTTTCTTTTTATAGGAAACGTAAGTAATGCAGGAATAAAAAGAACCTCAGAATGTGTCTAAATCAGCCTGGTACATCAGTGCTGTGTCCAGTGCGTTTTGTTCCCGTAGAAAGGAAAGCAGTGCCCTCTCGTGGGCACCTCCTGGTGCGGCCCTGGAAATTCAACCGCTGTAGTTTTTCCGTCGCTGAGTAGATGCGTGGAGGTTTTTTCTCCTTAATATTGTGTAAAGATATTTCTTTACCACACCTCAGTTAGGAAAATAACCCAGTAATGTGAACACAGGAAGGATTTAGCTGCTGATGGCAAGATCAGGCAAAACCTAGCTGTACTGGACCATGGGAAAGTCTCACATTATTGCTGATGAGATGCCGATGCCTTTCTAGGTAGGGTTTTTGTCGTTGCTTTTTCCTCAGTAGCTAGGCCAAGTTTCAGATCAGAAGTCGTATAGACTAGTTATATCTCAAAAAAGCCAGTAATTAATTGTAGCAACTGAAATGGCGATGTAACTTCAAACTCTATCTGAAAACAGTGAACCATTAAAAAACACTATCAGAAGGTTACAGGTTACCAACCTGGTATAACTGACGGCTGAGAATTACACAAAGTACTAAGCTAGCATGATTTATTAGAAGAACTGTGCTCTGATTGCTAAGTGAGTGTAGAAGGTGGGTGCTTGGATGTCTTACTGAAGTATAGCTGAAAATATAACGTGTTTATAGTGCTGCCATGTTGACTAGATTCTTTTCCAAGATCAAATAAGAAAAGATGTTTGACCCTTGCCTAGGTCAGGGGAAGTTAAGCACTATACTTAGGTCTAAAAGGTACACCTGAGGTACTGCCTTAGATGATGAATGGCATTGATGAGTCAGTGGAAATAACTTCCTTTCTGCCAGATTTGTACATAGATTTTCATAAGCATAGAGCCCATAGATGAGAGGACAGGAGAACCATTTGTGCATTAAAAGAAGAAAAGACATAATATGCCATTCATGAAGATGTTAAAAGTAGATATGCATCTCTGTATGTGAATGGAAAACCCTATGCAAGGACAAGAAGTTAGCTATATGCACTGGAGATACCCATTACAGAAAACCAGAGGCACGTCCTTTAGGCTGATCCTAACCAGCTGACTTACAGTAACTCTGTCATATGCTCTGTCATCTCATGTACACCCACAGTTGAGGGGTTTATTGATAAAATTATGAATTTATTTAAATCAAGTTAAAAAAAACTAAATAGTCACAGTCCACAGCCACTTAATGCTGGTTTCTGGCTCCTGTTTTTTCATCAAAGTAGCTCCAAGGGGAAAATTCTATACTTATCACTATGCAATTTTGGTAGGTATAAGTTACTATCAATAAGAGATGAAAGAAATACTTGGCCAATTGAGAGTTTATAAGGATAACAAAATAGTTTTCTTGCCATTACATTTATGCATTCATACGGAGATAATCAATACCCCAGATACAGCCAAAGAACTGGAAAAGAATAAATGTTTTTTAAATACTAAAATACCACATAAATGAAAGTTCTTATGAAAAATGTACTTCAGTGCATTTATATCAACCAGGCACTGAAGTGCTGTGCTATCTTATTGGGTATTTGTATTTTTTATCTGAAGCTGTACCCTGAAAATGCTCACAGAATTGAATTCATGGAGTATATCCAGATATGCATTGAATATGTGGAGAAATGCATACACTAACTGGTTTTATGTATGTGCATACACACTCATGCATGTATTATACATATAGTGCATGTGTATATGCACGCAGTTCATTTGCAGTAGGAACAGGCAAGGCTCTTAAATAATGTAAAAGCTATCAGCAGGCTCACATGGGGTAATTTAAACTTGATTTTGGGCAAGAAGCACATATATTTGAAGTGATTCTCAGTGGTATTCCACTTAGTTTTAGGAACATCCTAAGAGTGTTGCAGTGTTCTTGAGTCAGCTTGGGGTTTATAAGGGAGAGAAACTAGGGATGTGTGTAAATGCATGTGATCTGCACCTTGGCCTGCTCTCTGTTGAGTCAAAACTGCTGTTACTCCTTTCTGCAGTACTGTATAAGGCATTGTCCTGGCTACTCCCACCTACAAGCTGTCCAGCTGTACATGTCCCAGACCTCAAAGGTTGCCAACAGTAAAAATCACCTAAGATACAGAGGTGCCATAAGACTGGCCTTGGGCGCACTATCACAAACCTGCTGAGGGACGTGCAGGTTGGGTGTCTGTAGCTCTGTGCGGAGGTGGTACATAAGTGCTCAGCGTGTCGCACAGCTGAGCTGTAGCCATGCCTGGTGGCCCGGCACACAGCAGCTGCTGAGACTGGCTCTGAGCCACCGGGCTCCCAGGCACTGTCTCCAGGCTGCAGGCACCATCAGCCAACAGCTCCTGTGTCTGCCTGGGTGCCGGTGGCTCGTGTCACCCAGAGCTGCCCCAGCAACCACGGTCCTGGAAACCTTGGCCTGCTTGGGCGGGCTTGGTGGCAGTTATCAAAGTGTTGGCGGGTTAGTGGTGGGCACAGGGAGATCTTTGAAGATACTGGGCTTAAGAAAGGATATGTCCCCTTGTGGTTTTATTAGTATTAAAACTCAGGACGAAACCTTCCTCTAGCTGAAGCTCGGGAATTTCAGTATATCCAGAACCCACCTCATCTGAAGATATAAAGGTCACCTTACCAGGTCTGATTCAGCTAGCCTGATGCTGTGTCACACACTGTGACATGTAGTGGCTGCTTCTGAAGAAGACACCAGAAGCCCCAGGTCGATTAGTATATTTTCCATTGCAATTTGTTTTTTGTTTACTTCATTACACCCAGGTTCATGTCATAAAGAAATGCACACATATCATATACGGTTTATAACCATTTAATTCCTATATAGCTTTATTCTCATTATTCAGTTAAACGTCTGGGTGTTGTGTTCTACTAAGCACTTGCTCTCACAAAATACATAAATTTAAAAGAAAGCCTCAATAATATGTCACTTTAAATTCTGTGGCACAGAAAAGGCTTTGGTTTCATTCATTTTAAAGTTTTTACCTTTAACGTATGTTTTTTAAGCAGGATTTTATTGATGCCATGGATAAAGTAGAAAAGCCTTCATTATACATTGGTATTGCAGTGTGTATATAGTGTTTAAGTAGTGGATTATGTCTAAATTGCTTAATATGTCATTTAAGTAGTGAATGTGTCTGCTATTAAGCCAAGTGGTCTGCAGACCTTCCTGGGGAGCACCTGTTTAAGCGGGTCCAGAACTTGCTTATAAACCTTTTAATCTCTGCCATACAAATACTGTGACCAGCCCTGGGGAACATGCCCCACGGTGGGGGCAAACCACTGACTTCTAGAAGCAGCATCAGAATATTGCAATGTTCCTGTTTCAGGCTCTGCACATCCGCATCCATATTTCTAGACTGCCCTTGCCCTTTAAACAGAGATTTCCAGTGAATAGCCCACAGCAATCCCCAGGAATTTTTCCTGGGTTAATTAAAAACCCAGCAATGTGAATGAGGAGTTTAAATGAAGGTCTCATTTGCATTGCCTAAAATACACGTGCTGATGGGGAATTTCAGTCTCCATTTTGGTGGATGTTCACCAAGCTCTGCAGAGTCACGCTGGAGCCGCTCACGGCCCTTTTCTAGTTTTTCCTAAAGAACATTGTCTCTTCTGTAGTATTTGACATCTAAGTATTCTCTTTGCCACTCTGCTAAGCACTGAGCATATCCACATATCCATATACAGACTATTATGGTATATTCCATTTTTGAAACTGTCAGATTTTTGTCCTTTTTGGTTTTCCTTGCTAGACGGATGCTTGACTAGTTTAAATTCTTCCCTAGCCCTTTACTTTACAAGTGCTTTCAGTGTTTTTTGGTAAAGACTCATGCAAACTTAACCAAACCCCATTCATAGATTTTCTCAACATTTTATCTCTTACCTAGTATGTTGTCTATACGGTAAATAATACCAACTATATAAATACATATATATACATTTATGTGGACTTTTATTAAGAAAAGTCATGCTGCTTAATCTTTTATTTGATCCTGAACTGCTTAATTAAACACAATATATTATTGTTCCCTTTTAGGTTGCATGATGCTTTGTTTTATTGATTTACTTCTTTGCCTAACACTTCCAGTGGTTCTGGTAAGGCTTGTTGCTCCACAGGTGATTTTTTTCCTTCCTCCTCAATATTCAGTTGCATGGGTGCAACCATTTGCAATGGATTTGAAAGGCATACTTGATATGTGTATTAACTGAGAAGCCAATTTGGGTATCCATTTTGGAGATACTTTGAGGTTTCTGAATGATGTCATTGTAAAGTCATGTTGAAAGCACTGATTCTTCTTCATCTTTACAGCTAACCACGACATACAAAGAACTCAGCTAGCTCCATGGTACTAAATGTGCTCCTCTTCTCTTCTCTTACTCTCAGGCAGTGCAATGGATTTACCAGTTCTCTTCCAGGCTCCTCGCACCCTGGATTTCTACGTTCCAAGGATGACCAGTTGGTTTCAATCTCTACCTAAACTTTTCCCTTTAACTACACAGGACATTTTTTCTTGCCTTTCTGCTGTTCAGAAGTATGTGCGCTTTGGTAGCAGCTGGGTGAGAGACTCTTGCACAAGTAGAGATTGCGTCAAGCAGAGTGTCAGACTGGAATACTGATTTTGTTTCAGGTTCCTATTTCTTGCCCTTAAGATCCAAGGGATTGTTTTAGCACACAGATACAGCATTCTAAAGGAAAGGGAGAAACATACCATTCCATTTCAGGCAGCGTTCTTTCTTTACCCCTCCTCAGGTTTTATACCTCTAAATAAATTTAATTCAATGATCTCATGGAGAGCCCTTTTTCTTGTGTTTTCTTTTATCTCTTTGCCTCTGAAGCACTTAACTCATCTTCTCAGGTATATTCTGAGTGCTGACTGCTGCCTTTTGTGCAACTCCACCTTATCCAGTGCTTTAACTTCTTATCATCCATTGTTATGAGCCAAAATACTGACCCCAATATGCTGATCAATACCACAGATAAGATCTAAATTAAACCCTTACGTTCTCAAGCTGATGTCCTTTTTAACCTCTTTTAGCAAGTTTATTCCTTGATACGTCACTTAAGACCACACTTAGTAGTTTCCACTAAATATTCAATTGCAAACATGCAGTCAATGCAATTGTATATTGTAGTATCCATCGTAAGTCCACTTCCTTAGAGTGAAATGCTACCATTAAAATGCAAATGAATTTACTAATTAGAATTGTTTGAGCTGAATATAGCTCTGTATATCGTAATAATTTAATTATGACATTTGTGTAGTTGAGACCAGTATCACTAAAAATTATTATTTAATTCTTTTTGACTTTCAAGAACAGAGCAATAGGTATGGCCAGGATGTTCTTGAAAATCTGTTTCATTCTGGGGTTTTTTGCACAAATGTGGTGCATTATTAATGCATTGGGTATTGAAATGAACATATATCCTCACACTTTTTGCTCTCACTAACTTTTCTATTAGCTATGATCATGAAGGGCGTCTGACCAATGTAACACGTCCCACTGGAGTGGTAACTAGCCTTCATCGAGAGATGGAAAAGTCTATTACCATCGACATTGAGAATTCTAATCGGGATGACGATGTCACGGTCATCACCAATCTCTCCTCTGTGGAGGCTTCCTATACAGTTGTTCAAGGTACCAAAGCACACTTCTCAGCACATCTCCTAACCACACACACCTCTTGAGAAAGCAATTTGCAAAAGATTTCTGTCATTAGGACAGTTATGAGCAGGGGAAAAATGTAACAGGCTTGCAAGAAAAACTCCCCTAGAGCTCATTCCTAAAATAGCAGGTTTGCAGGACAGGTAAGAGACATTTCACAATCATGCTTTGTGTCACCTATGTCTGGTTGTTATCTGCTGGTATCAGGCCTGCTATTGCCTCGTGGGTCAGGATCACTTTACCCACTCTGTATTTCACTGGAAAATTCGCTCTGACTTTGGTGCCACAGAATTGCACGGTGGCTGCCCAGTGTCAGCTGCCTGGGGAGAGATCCTTGTGGAGAGACAGGCTCTGGTGGCCTCCCACTGTTAGACATAGGAACTGCCAAACTTATAAACCACCATTAAAGACAATTCAGAACAGCCAGGGCAGTGGATGCTCTTGACCCATGGTTAGCACTTCTGAGAGCAGTGTTACAGCCCAAGTGTGGCAGGACAGAGCAGAAGCAAAGTGGTGAATGTTTGCTTAATGCTTTCCAGCGCTGCCCCAGCATTGGTTCCCATGAAGTGAAAACAGTCAGTTATCAAAGACTGAGAGGAGTTTGGTGGGTGATAGGTGTTTCTAATTAAGATATAATGTCACTGGAATGAGAATATCATCATTGAGCAGTAGTCTTCTCCTGACATAAAGGTCAGCAGTTATAGAATATTATACCATCACATGTCTGGTTACAAAGACTATTTCTCCTATACCAGATGATTAATTATGTAGATGTTGTCCTTCTGTCAGACAACCTTGGTGCTGTGGTGACAGTTGCACACCATAGCTGTCTGTCCTGGCACAGAATGGACTTGGCTGTATCAAAGAGCTGGAGAACTGCATGGCCAGAGCAGTATGGGGCCATAAGGCCAGGTGTGTTGCTGGAGCCTCACACCTGGAGGTTTTGAAGGCAAATGCTGTAGAAGTTCTTCCTTGGAGACAGTTTTTAAACAGAGGGAAAGAAAAAGAAGAGGCTCTTACTTCTTCCCACTCCTAGAGTCCAGCAGTCTTCTTTTTTTACCCCTTTCTTTCTGTCCTGGAGTTTGATGGTTTGTTATTCATCCACCAGTTCAGTTTTCAGGAGGTTTTGTTCACACTAGAAATAAATTACCTTGTTGAAAGTGTATCACTGTGCATTTTGATTCACAATTAAAACTAAAGGGAAAACCTAATGAAATAAACACAGTATCTCTCTGCAGGCTCACTGTTGCACTACTGTTCTTTACATGAATCAGTAACATCTGTAATTTCCACCATAGTATCACGTAAATGGTAATTGCAGGCTGACTTCATTTAACATCAACAGGAGTGCAATAAAACCCCAATCAAATTAAGCTATATGTTTTCTTTATGACTGGAGTAGCTAAATTATTTTCTTTTCATTATTGCTGTAGATCAAGTGAGGAACAGCTACCAGCTCTGTAATAATGGTACTTTGAGAGTGATGTATGCCAATGGCATGAGCATTAGCTTTCATAGCGAACCTCATGTCCTGGCTGGGACTGTGACTCCCACCATAGGACGATGTAATATTTCTCTACCAATGGAAAATGGTTTAAACTCAATTGAATGGCGTCTGAGGAAGGAACAGATTAAAGGCAAAGTGACTGTGTTTGGAAGAAAGCTCAGGGTAAGTAGAATCTGTCATTGCAATAATGATATTTTCCTCTGTGAGCAGAGCATTAATTTTTCTTTTTGAAGGACAACTTTCCTATTTTTACTTCCTTAAAATGCACAACTCTAGGGGTTTTTTTAATAGGACAATATTATCTGTACTGGAGAGGTCAGCTAACTGCATGAGACTGTGTGCTATAATCACCTGTAGAAGCTTCATTACTAAAAGTATTCTAAAAGACATTGGTAAAGATACCCAGAACATTGGCGCAAGTCACTCTGCTTCTGAAGGTGGGGGAAAATCCAATCCAACCACTCAGCATTTGTAAAACTGCTACAGCACACTCACCACAGCTCGTCCTGGGCAGGAAGCACAATTACAGCATGAGCAGTTACATTCTGCTTGTGTAGAATCTGCCTGCAGATTCATTGAGACAGACATATTGTGTTTATTCCCCTTCCCAAATGGCGTGATTGGAAAATAATTGCCATAATTACAAAGTCATAAGTATAGGATAAGAAAGACACTCAGGTCATGTAATCCATCCCCTGCCAAATTAAAAATGTGCTGCAGCTGGGTTAATCCCATTCTGTGCTTAGCTGGCCTGGTTTTCACCCCTTAAGTACCTAAATTTTCACTGGCTGCTTCAGTATAGGCAGCTTTGCTAGGGCTTTGAGATACTTGGGCAGAGAACAAGCACAACGCTAATCAAGCCCTGGTTCTTTTCAGAGATACAGTTCTGTGTGCTCAAACTGATGTACTAAATGCAATTTCTGTAAACAATTATGTAGCAATTCACAAAAACTATTATGAATCAGATATTACATTTTGGTATTTTTCTATTGCTTAACATCTAATTCCCAGTGTTGAATTAACAAGACTTTCCTTTTCTCATAAATGCTCAGAATTCATCTACTGGGGAGAGGGGGAAGGTTAGACAAAAAAGGAATGAGATTAGCAGCTAATCCTTAATGACTGAATTTCATGGCTATGTAATTGATTGTGATGTGTTGACCTGCAGAAGTTGATTAGAAGTAGAAACCAGATGAGTACTGCATTTTGACTAGGTGTTTGAAACAAAATTGTGGTGATCCTAACTCTCAATGCTAGAAATGTAATAGAAGTACTTGTGGTAATCAGCTGAAGTTAAACACATCTTAGAGCTGAAACCTTGCCTGAGATGGGGTTTCTTGCATCATGTTTATGCAAATCAAAACACTGCTTTATCTAGCAACACCTCAACATTTAATTGTCTGGGTTTAGTTCCTGCAACAATAATCACATACTCATTTAGTTCTTTTAAATGAAAATCACGATGAGATTATAACAGGTTGAGTGGACGGAAAATGAAATTTGAAAATGAGGGGGAAAGCACAGAATTTATTTGCATCTCATTTACTCTAATTCATCTTTATAAATTGTTTATTGAATGAAATGGAGCACGTGTGTGTGATCACTGGGGGAGCAGATGGTAGCAGGGTCGGCTGTGGCAGCTGGGACAGATGTGGCATATAGTGCTACAGGATGGGCCACTGCAGGACTAACACAGGAATGACCAGGCAGGAAGTGTGTAGACCCAAGTCTTGAATCCCCAGCGCAGAATCAGCTATTGCTGAAAGAGATTGTTCTGACATGGCAGTCACCTCTTGGTAGAGCCAATACCCTTTTCTTTCAATACTTAAAGGGGATCTATAAGAAAGAGGATGTCAGACTTTTTAGCAGGGCAATAGGACAAGGGGTAATGGTTGTAAACTAAAAGAGTTTTAAACTAAGAGAGATACAGACTAGATCTAATGAAGAATTTTTTTTACAATGAGGTTGGTGAAACACTTGCACAGGGTGCCCAGAGAAGCTGTGGCTGCCCCATCCCTGGCAGTGTTCAAGGCCAGGTTGGACAAAGGGGCTTGAAGCAACTTGGTCTAGGGGAAGGTGTCTCTGCTCATTGCAGGGGGTTGGGTTGGACCTTTAAAGGTCCCTTCCAACCCAAACTAGTGAATGACTCTGTGATTCTCCAGTTAGAGCTACCTCCTGTGCTCCCAGCTGTGCTCATTGTGCTGGAGGCACATCCCAGCTGAACATGTTGGGCTCTGAGACATGCTGGGCCAACTTCATTAAGCCAGGAAAGGAAGACTGCCCTTCACCTCTGGGTTCTCTCTCTTACTGTCCACTACTCTCCTATGCACCACACATCCAGTGTGTTGCAGTAGTTTCAGATGAAATATTGAAGATTCCCTTCTGAAGAGTTTTTCTTACAGTGCAACTTCACATAAGTGATTTCTGTTGCCAGACCTTTACGCAAGGCACGAAGGGCTTGTCCCTACAGCCACTTGTTCAGCAGCAGCCAAGGGAGAAACCAGATGTGCACGTAGGTAGTGGAACAAAAGAAACAGAGCTTGTTAGGTGATCTTCAGTCATAGGAACTATTCATTCAATTTGGATTACTATATAATTAATATGACATTACAATTACACTCTCTGGTTTTACCTATTTTTACAAATGAAAAGGAAGTTGCTCAATTATCCAAGCAGGTGCTGCTTTATTCTCCAAGTGATGTTTGTGTGCATAGCTCTTGTCTGGGTAACCATTAAAAAACCCCTAATACTTCAGTTTTCTATGGCAAAAAACCTAATAACTTTTATAATGTTATTGAGAAAAGGAAGGATAACTGGAGTCAGACTTTCCTTCATGCAGATTACAGTTGCAGTTACTATAATGGAGGGAAGAAACCCCAGAAATCACAAAACAAAACCAAATAAAACCTTAAAAGCTAAAATTCAGTTCTTAATCTCTCTGGAAGGCCTTGAGCTCTGTGAAGGAAAGGGTTTTCATCTGGCTCTGTCATCAGGATTAATCCTACACTTACTAGTGTAACCAGTTGAGAAAGTTCTTCTATTGAGTTTTGCTTCCCTGGGTTTGTTTCCATTACAATGGGAGGGCAGAATGAGGTTTATTTGGCCAAGATGCTTTGTAAGAAATGCCCTATCTTTTCTTTGAATCACAGGAGAAGTTTTTGCTGGGATAACCTTTGGGAAAACCTACAGGAAAGAGTTTTTTCTAATAATTGCCCACGGAGTAAATGGAAACTGTTAGAGCTAAGTCTTATTAATGGGAAAAATTAGGATAATGAGCAATAATTTGAAATAATTATTTCTTTACAAACACAAAATTGGATTCCTTTCAAGCTTGCTTTCTGTGTAAGTGAATTCCTGCAGAGTTGGGTGGGATGGGAACTGGGTTCACCCCTGGCAGGGAAAATCTCTCAGAGTAACTTTTATGTCCTCGAGAAAGGCCCAGGGTTAATTTACATATTGTTTGATGTGCAGTTTAATTCTGGCCAAGGGAAAACGTGGCCTAATCAAAGCTGCTGCAAAGAACAAATCCCCACAAACTGATGAATACTTTTTAAATAGTCATTGCTCTCAAATTATATCTAATTTAAAGACTTCTACTTTATTAATGATGCATCTACAATTAAATTATTTAAGAGGTTTTATCAGATTACAGCATTAGCCTGAATTCTGTGGTGTAGTCTACAGTGAATATATTTACGTACCTCTTACAGCACTCTCACTAGCAGCCTCTCCTTTTGGCATTCTTGTGCTCCTTTGTTTCTGCTTTGCTGTTTCATTAAAAACCAAACCCCCAAAAATCTGGGCCCAAAACGCTTCATGTTATACTTCCATTTGAAAAGTGTAACTGAAAAACAAAATGAAAAGGAAAAAAATAAAAGCATTTAACCTAATTATTTAGTTTGTTTCTCAAAACTGAGTCCATCTTTCCCAGCCTGTATGAGCAGAATCTTCAATCAGAAGAAATTAAACCCATCCCAAGTGACTGGATTGATGAGGGATCTATGGGCTATTTGGAAAGCAAATGAGACAAACAGAAAATGAATGAATTCACAAGCAGGGTGTTGCAGCTACAGAGCCTACATGGCTAAACCTCAGTGAAGACATGAAATCATAACTTCTTCTGTTCTTGGAGTCATAGTAGGGGAAGAAATTAGGATCTACTGATGGCAGAAGTAGAAAAGCTGCTTCTATATTAAAGTTGTTTCTCTGCCGAGTGCTAGCACTGCACTTTAGACTCCAGGTTGTCTTTCTGTTGTGACAACAAGAGAAGCCCCTTGCTGTAAGATGACAGCTCCCATGTTGCAGGGAAATGGGGAATATCCCAGTGAAACACCTGAACTTATATATTTGAATATCCAAGAACTAGAAAGCAGAAGCCAGTTAATAGGAAGAGATGCTGCACTTCTAAACTGTGGGGAAATTGAGGTCTCCAATGTGCATGCCATTTTCCTCCATAGGGGCTAGTGGCACTGCTGACTGAACGCAGGCTCCGTTCCCTCCATAGGTGCATGGAAGGAATTTGCTGTCCATTGACTATGACCGGAACATACGCACAGAGAAAATCTATGATGATCACCGGAAGTTCACCCTGAGGATCATCTACGACCAGCTTGGGCGCCCATTTCTCTGGCTGCCCAGCAGTGGCCTGGCTGCTGTCAACGTCTCCTACTTCTTCAATGGGCGCCTGGCTGGGCTGCAGCGCGGAGCCATGAGTGAGAGGACAGACCTGGATAAGCAAGGCAGGATCGTATCGCGCATGTTTGCTGATGGGAAGGTTTGGAGCTACACCTATCTAGAAAAAGTAAGCGATGTTGTTTTGCCTGCTGACAGCAGCTACAAAGAGACAAAGCACTACTCAGCTTCGTTTGAAGCCCTGTATGTAACACACACACACACACACACACACACACAAACACACATACAGATTATCTACAATTTGACATGTTCCAGCTGTAAAAAATCCCTCTGTACCTGGCCTCAAAATTCCTTATTTTTCAATTAGTCAATTAATTTGACTAATGTTTAATGGGAAATACATTGCTCATGGATTGTGTCTTTTGATGTGTTCCTGGAAGCAGTTGGCTGCCATATATAATAGTGTAAACCGAACACAATGAATTGCCCTTAATGAAGACCAAAACGCATCATTAAACCTGACAAAAGGTTCAGGTGGAAACAGGTAATTCATCTATAATCATTATTTTTTAAATGAAAATATGGTAAAGCATTTTTACTTAGCCCAACTGAGACACTTCAATCATAAGTGCCTTAAATACTTCAAAATTGCATATTCTTTCCCTTCTTTGAACCTGTTGTTTTAAGCAAACCAGAGCCAATATTCTCTGCTTTTTGTCACACATATTTCACAGTAATAGTTGTGAATTACAACTGCTAGTGACAAAGTAAATCAAGTAATTTATCTAACACCTCTGCATCCCCCAGGAAAAAATGAAAGCAACAAGATCCTACTAGGGGGAGGGCAGCTAATAGATTTCTAACCTGCACTTTTCTGGAGTGTCAGCATGTTGATTTCCAAGTAGCACATCCTGCCATCTAGCAATCTGACAATATTCTTGCACGGCTTTGTGCCCCCGACTGATGCATCTCATTCTCTTTTGATTCATTCAACACTAATGCCTTCGCAGTAAACTTTTCTTTACTGCCCTGAGAGGTCACATGCTGAAAGCTGGTAACTGTGTATTAATTTTCTCCCTACAGTCGATGGTACTACTGCTTCAAAGTCAACGCCAGTACATCTTTGAGTATGATTCTTCAGACCGCCTTCATGCTGTCACCATGCCCAGTGTTGCTCGGCACAGCATGTCAACTCACACCTCCATTGGCTACATTAGAAACATTTATAACCCTCCTGAAAGCAATGCATCAGTGATTTTTGATTACAGTGATGATGGGAGGATTCTGAAAACATCGTTTTTAGGCACTGGGCGACAAGTCTTCTACAAGTATGGAAAGCTATCCAAATTATCTGAGATTGTTTATGACAGCACTGCAGTTACTTTTGGGTATGATGAAACTACAGGTGTCCTAAAAATGGTGAATCTGCAAAGTGGAGGATTTTCTTGTACAATCCGCTACCGTAAAATCGGTCCTCTTGTTGACAAGCAGATCTACAGGTTCTCTGAAGAGGGTATGGTCAATGCAAGGTTCGATTATACATATCACGATAATAGCTTTCGAATCGCGAGCATCAAGCCCATAATAAGCGAGACGCCTCTTCCAGTTGATCTTTACCGTTACGATGAGATTTCTGGCAAAGTAGAGCATTTTGGCAAGTTTGGAGTTATTTATTATGATATAAATCAAATTATTACTACAGCAGTTATGACACTGAGTAAGCACTTTGATACCCATGGGCGCATTAAAGAAGTTCAGTATGAAATGTTCCGATCTCTAATGTACTGGATGACTGTCCAATACGACAGCATGGGAAGGGTAACTAAGAGAGAACTGAAACTTGGTCCATATGCCAACACCACCAAGTATACCTATGACTATGATGGAGATGGGCAACTGCAAAGCGTAGCAGTAAATGACAGGCCAACCTGGCGTTACAGTTATGATCTGAATGGAAACCTTCATCTCCTGAATCCTGGAAATAGTGTCCGACTGATGCCCCTGCGCTATGACCTAAGAGACAGGATTACACGCTTAGGTGACATACCCTACAAAATTGATGAGGATGGATTCCTGTGTCAGCGGGGCTCAGATGTATTTGAATACAACTCCAAAGGACTCTTGACAAGAGCTTACAACAAAGCCAATGGGTGGAGTGTTCAGTACCGTTATGATGGACTCGGCCGAAGGGCTTCCTGTAAGACTAACCTGGGGCACCACCTACAGTACTTTTATGCTGATCTTCACAATCCAACAAGGGTCACTCATGTCTACAATCATTCCAATTCAGAAATTACCTCTTTATACTACGATCTGCAAGGCCACCTCTTTGCAATGGAGAGTAGCAGCGGGGAAGAGTACTATGTCGCCTCTGATAACACAGGCACTCCATTAGCTGTGTTCAGCATCAACGGCCTCATGATCAAACAGCTTCAGTACACAGCATATGGGGAGATTTACTATGACTCTAATCCTGATTTCCAGCTGGTTATTGGGTTCCATGGGGGGCTGTATGATCCTTTAACCAAACTTGTCCATTTTACCCAAAGGGACTATGATGTGCTGGCTGGACGCTGGACATCTCCTGATTACACCATGTGGAAAAACATCGGTAAAGAGCCTGCTCCTTTCAATCTGTACATGTTCAAGAGTAACAACCCTCTAAGCAATGAACTGGATCTAAAGAACTATGTAACAGGTGAGACTTTGTTACATTCCTTATAAACAACACTATGGTTAGGAAGTTGATTTGGAAGGAAATCACACTTCTCTTTACTAGCCATTTTCTGAACCTTCCTGTCCAGGTTGGGCAATCTTCCTTTTTGTGTTATGAAAAGGGCTGGCTAGTCCTGATCCTTTGATACTGCCTCTGCCCAAATGAAGAGCACTAAATATGAAGCCATAAGGAATTTATGGAGAATCAAAAAAATAAATTAACTCTCAAAATGAACTGCTGACTGAGCCCATGGGCACATTATGAACCAAGTCCAGAGGAGGCCACGAGGATGAGCAGGGACTGGAGCATCTCCCATACAAA